>VWZD01008373.1:1037142-1262450 GCA_013396695.1 Sakesphorus luctuosus | reverse complement strand
GGAAAGGAAAGGAAAGGAAAGGTTACTAATGGTAGGAACTCAAGATGTGGTATGTAAATTTCTCATTGAAAAATCTGTGACTTCTCCACAAAAAAGTTCACATTTGTGAGACAGATTAACCAAGCAATGTGCACAGCGAGCATGAAGAAGGAACTGTTACAAGAGAAAGACATAATGAACTGAAGTTTATCATTTGCTGTTAGAAATCTATTATCAACTTGTGTAAGAACAAAGGAGGAGCCTGAGAAGAGGCCCAGAAGGCAGAAATTCCCCTATTCCGACTTGGCTATCAGAGTCAGAGAAAAGAAAAAAAAACAACATTCCAGTTTGTGTTTCACCTGTAAAATGAGGAAAACCCTCCCTCACACTGCTATTATGGTGATTTATTTATCTGAAGTAAAAAGCATTTGATCTACATTTGTTAAAAAATCAAATAGGGAAAGACAAGGATTGTAGTATAAAATAAATTCTTAAGCTAAACAGCTCTACTACTTTGACTATTCAGCAGGCTAAAAAAATGCAACTCCTTTCTCTACAATAATGACATTTACAGCATCAGAGTGGCACAGTACAACCTGTTAATATCAGACAGCAATAATATTTCTTTACACACTGGCTTCTGCCAATGATTTTTGTTATGACAAAGAACACACCACTGTGGATAAACCTCCTATTTCACATGCCTTCATTTTCCTGAAGTAGTTGCCTACTGGACTAAATACAGTTCACAATACTTTTTTCAAAATTTAGGGAAAAAAAATAGCAAAGATCTTCATACTTGACCACATCGAACACTCCCATTTGTGCCTGTTTGCTCTAGCCTAACTGGAGATTATAATAGTTAAAAATAGCCATTTTTCCATTAACTGAGGCCTTCATGATAACAAGTAGTTTTGACAGTTTTTAAGCAGTGTGAGATAACATGCACAAGTAGGTCACAGTTATACTTGGCTTTAGAAAAATGTCTTTCATCCAGGGAATTTACAGCTCTTTGCAAACAAGCCCTTAGGTAAGCAACAATCTATAAGGCTTACTCCAACACCCAAATTCACTCATGTATGAGTCCTAACAGCAACTACTTAACAACAGCTGAAAGTAGAATATGAAGCCTTTTGCAAACTGCAAAAGTAAAAGCCTGACTGACGTCAATGGCAGCTCTCCACTGATCCCAACAGGCTGCAGAGCAGGACATGAGAGTGCCCTGGGAAGGACTCCAACCTGACAAGGAGGAGAAAAGAGATTTTTCAAAGTCTGTTTCAGCTCCCAGTTCAGTCTCCAGATTTTTCAAAATGATTATTTGCTCAAGCTTCTGGGAATACTCGTTTATGCTGCTTCATTTGGCATTTGGTCAACACATCTGCTAGAGCCATACTGTAAGGAAAGTGGCAGAAGAATGTTGAGATCTTACATTTACGTAACAGCAAGAGGTGAGGGACAGGTATCAAGGACTGCAACAAATTAGTCTGTGAAGAGTGGAAGGAAAAAAAGGAACATTTCAGGAAATTCACCTCAAGGCACAGGTGAGCCATTAGTCTGCACAGCAGCCCTTCTGAAAAGGTTAGCTACCGTTATTTCCATTGTGTAAGCAGGGCAGCATAAAAATGCTTTATCCAGAGTTCCATTTAAGGCAAAATTACATGAATTTGTGTTATTAGTTATAGTTTATATATTGACTTATAGTCTGTCGTAAGGTCCGCAACTATATGGGTAGTTTTGGTTAAATAACACCATGGAACTAGAGCAGGATAGTTACAAGGAACAGTCCAAATGTACAGAGGTACTGCTGGATTTCAGGAGTTTCTTCTGTCATCTCTTGCAGTCAGTTCACTACACCATGCTGCCTCCTGGAGCAAATGAGATGAATAGAGAGCTGCACAGATTGAACACCAATAATACTGGGATGTTTTTTAGTACTCCTTGAATATCTTCTGTAGTTTATTAAGAAAAATGGCACAGGTGAATGTTTAACTCTTTTGCTATTCTAGTTATGCTGATATATAATCAACAAGCTGACAGCTCCAAAGTGCCTGATGCACTCAGAATAATAATGATCACCTTTTGGACAGCTAACACCACATAAAATATTAACAATCAATATTTGCTGAGCTTGCAGACCGTAATGATACAGTGGTTTTAATGAGACTGCATATGCATGAGGTAATCTGCCCTCATGAAGCAAAGGGTTCCTATCTGGCATTTCAACAAAGCCCTAATCCCTTAAAGACTCACTTCTTACTTGAGCTACATTCTCATGAGTAACCTCATTAAGACCCATCATAACACTTAACTGTGTAAAAGTAAGTTCATATGTAATATTTTAAAAGCAGTAGTGTTTAAAATTATTCATAATCACAATGGTCTGTACTGTTTTGCACACAGACAGCCTTTGGTCAGCACCAAATAATTCTATTTACTCACACAAACTCACAGATTTTCCAACTAAATCCATTTGTTAAAATTTAAAATGAGATGTCAATAGCAATTGAAATCTTAATCTCTTTTCTGAATCTTATTCACTGCTTCCCTAAAGTCCTATGGACTATCTCTCTCTCTCTAGTTAATTACTCTGGAAAAACTAGATGGCACAGGAGAGATTGAGAAAGAATTCACTCTGCTTCTCCAGGCAGCTCTCCAGCAGAATCAAGCAGATATCAAACATCATGTGTTGTGCAGATGAACAGGAAAGAGGGACAGTGCAGGGAGGAAAAGGGAATATGGCCAGTGGAAATGTTCCTTGGCTTCCCCTTCTGTACAGCTCAGTTTTGGAGTCATTTGCAAAGCTGAAATTGCAAAGTTTTGATGTTACTTTCTCAAATCCAGATACCCTTCTGATGACAACAAATCTAATCCATGTTAAAAAGCTCTGCTGGGTTTTCCCCACAAGTACTAATGCAGCTTTAGCGCAGCACTGATGCTGTGCTTCCAGAAATGGATTCTTTGGAGACCAACACAGTCCATTTCTTCCTAAAGCAAGAAATCTACTGTTCCATGAAGAATTATGCTGCTCTAACACCATTTATTATTTATATCTAAAATGGGTGTGATGTTTTAGGAATATGGTCGTAACCACCAAATGCCGACAACCTTCTAGCAGTCACACGATGTCTTCGATGTGTGTGAAGCTCCTTTGGATGTCATCAGGAATCCAAGCAGATGAAAGAGCTGGTCCATGCTGAGGAGTATTTAACACATGAAGATGCAGAGAAATAAGGGACTAACAAATAACATGCATCCCTACATTCAGGGGTTTGTTAATATGTAATTTTTTCAAAGTATCTTTTCAATTCAGAGATAACCAGGGAGTGTTTTTACTTGTCATTATTGTGAAGATAATTTTCTCTTTTCAGGAGATGCTTACAAGTATTTCTGCTTTGTTAGGACAATGTTCAGAAAATGCTTAACGTTATGTCTTCAGTCTTATTATTTGTACTAACTATAATAAAAAAACCCTAAAGCATCAGTCTTTGGGCCACGCCTGCATCAGTTTCTCATATTGGAAGCAGAACTTTAGGACAAGATGGGATCTGCAGTCAACGAGTCTGATCTGTTCATTTTCAGCCCAGAATGAGCAAATCCAGAGTCAGAGTCTACACACAAACGCATGCAAAGGACAAAGGCTATTCAAGTTTAGGTTATTATTAAACCTAATGCAAATCTGAAGTAAAAGTCAAAATGTTAATTTCAAGCCAGATGCCAATGTCCATCACAGGTACAATATGACAATTGGCTTTACCACCACACCCTACCAGGAGCACTTGCGTTACCACTGACAGGACAAGCCAGATGCCTCACCGTGCTCATCAGACCCCCAGTACCAATCCGTCACCATTCCTTAAGCAGCAACCAACGCCGAGGTCTGACCCTACACCCACCTTCACCACCATGTTCCTTTCTCTGCAGACATACGTACACTGTCACCCTCATTTAATGCGCACCGAGCCGCCCCTCGGGCGCCGGGAAAGGCGAAGCGGGATCCCCCGCCTCGCCCGGCAGGTGCGGCGTGTGCCCGGCCCCGGAGGATGCTCTGCGGCGCTCAGCCCCGCTGCTGCCCGCGCCGGAGCCCCCTCCATGGCCCAGCTCCAAAACGGCACCGGGGGGACATCCCCTCGCCTCCCTCTGCCCCGAAATCCCCGGGGCACCCTCGGGGTGCGGCACCGCAGCGCGGCCAGGCACCAAGGTCAGCGCGGCTCTGGCCGCCCGCAGGGACGCTGCGCTACCCGGGCGCGGCGGAGACAGACCCACCTCTGGCAGACATGGCTCAGGCTCGGCAGCCGCGGAGCTGCTGCTGCTGCTGCTGCTGCTCCTGCTGCTGCTCCTGCTGCGGCGGCAGCGCTCGGCCCGCACCGNGGGGCGGGGCAGCGCCGGCGGAGCCACCGCGGCCGCAGCTGCTCCCGGGCGCGGTGCCTGCGCGGGGAGCGGCGCCCGGGTGCGGCGGGGCGCGGTGCCACCACCGCACGGGCGGTATGCGAGGCGCGGTGCCACAGCACGGATAGTGTGCGGGGCGCGGTGCCACCGCACGACNGGTGGCACCGCACGGGCGGTATGCGGGGCGCGGAGCCACCACTCGGGTGGTGTGCGGGGAGCGGGGCCGCACCAGGAGACGCGCCTGGGGACAGTCGCGCCGGCGGCAAAAGCCACGAGCGCCAGGGAGAGAAGCGCGGCAGATCTCCAGTTCCTTGGAGTGCCTAGGCGGGTCCGCTCGCAGAGCCACAGCGCGGTGCGACAGCAGTTGTGCGTGTTCGGGACCTGGAGTCTGGCACAACTTGAAATTCACCCACCGAACAGCAAAGATACACCTGCATGTCTGTATGTATATTATAAATAAACAATGTTGTCTACCAAAGAAATCTTGGTATTAACACACAGAAAAGAGCACTCAACTTCCTCCTGGCACCTTCATAAAAAGCAGCAAGAACAGAATCAGTATCTGGTGGACATCCCTCCCCATGGTGGCCCAGCCTCCAGCCTGATAAAGCCAAATACTCCCGAGCCACACTAAAAAAAAATCCCTACACCACCAGATTACGAGACGCTGGCAAGAGTTAAGCAAAGGAACAATCTAGTTTATCAAGAATGACAGGTTAGAAGACCACATCAGAATAGTGCAATTAAAACACTGCAGCAGACTTTTATCAATTTCAGAATGGGCAACTATGAACTAAGAAACAGAAAGCGCAATCTGTGATGTTCAGTGAGAAGCCAACATGCAAACTAAATGACAGGAGAGATTGAATCACACTCCTCCACTTCGCTCTACCATACACTATACATCTTCATACTAGCAAGAAGCCTACGCAATTTTTCCATCAAAAAAAGCCCACAATTACCAAATCTTCATATCTAAGAGAGGTGGTGAATATTACATCACTGTGTGTCCACACAACAGGACTGGATGCTAGTAACAGATGTATCATGTGTTCCCCCTGCCACTTGCAGGTGCAGCCCAGCCAGCCTATCTGCTCTGTCAGATCGACTCTCTGGCACTGCTTTGTGCTGCTCACCTTCCCTATGGCACCCACAGAGCAGGGAGTGTGCATGTGTAAGGAAGGATGGGAGCAGCAGCAGGATGGACAGAACTCATACCTTCCTATTGGGTGATACATGCTCAAAAAATGAATCAGCACATCTGTTTTGTCTGAATTTGTGCTCATGCTCACACCCAGCAAAGACTTTTAGTCGTATCCAGCTTTATTTGCCATGGATTACCCCAGTGTCCCCCACACTGCAATCATATTCCTTATGCCATTCTGTTTTCTTGACCCTTGCAAATGTTTCCAAATACTTCAGCAGGAATGAAATAAATCTTAGGGTGTTCTCCTTCCAAACTCCTATGGCATCCTTAGTTGGTGAACTGACATCCACTTGAAAAACAGTTCCTTTCCTTGTTTTCTTTTCAGAAATTAGTAGAGTTTTCCACTTGCAAACAAGTCAGATTTTCCTTTTGGTCCAAAGAGCCAAGGTTTTTCTCAGTCAATGCAGTATGACAACATCTTGTATTTTTAATAGAGTCGTTTCCTATGCACTTCCTTCAGTGCGTTTCTGACCAGCACTACCACAGGTTCTCCTGTGTGGTACTTAATAGGTGGCTTTAAAAAGAAGGTTCAGGAACATGCAGAAATTAGCTTTTTAATGAAGAATTTCCTTTCTTTATACTGCTAGGAAGCAGGAAGGGAAAGGCATTTGTAACTTGGGTTTCTATGGAACACAAAGAGTTTATTTCATTCATTGTGTAAACTTTCTGTGGCAGAGAAGTTCAACAGACATTTTGGTCAGAGAATTCTAAAATGGATAAGATACAGCACCCACTTATTAAAAGGAGCTTTTTAGCAGGGTTTCTGGAGGAACTGAGGCTGAGAGAGTTTTATTTTCCTGTCTGTCCTTTGCATCAAATCCCCTCCAAGCATTTTCGGATCTGGATATAGAGAATCTCAATTTGAGTTGACTAAAAGGTATAATTCAGAACAAGTTCTGCATTCCTACAAGTTTTGCACCAATTAGCACTTTTGAAGAGAAAATAAAATGAAAGATAAAAGCTTCAGTGGGGACAGTTACCAGTCCTGGAGGCCACGTCTTCATTAGCCATAAGTACCAGTCAGGCAATCTGCATGTGGGCAGCCGAACCAGCTTGTGGAGTTGCTCTCTGAGATCCTGCCAATATCTAGGAAATGAGAAAGGAAACTGAAGAGGGTGGAAAAGGAGGATACAGAAAAGAAATGAGCCACTATTATTACTATTTTACAGGTGAAGACCTCAGATAGATGGATATGTTGAGTCAGAGAGCATGGACAAGCCCATCCAAGGCTTGCTCACATACTCTCCTACTCACTCTCTCTGGTCTGATCCTCATGAAACTACTTTAGCTCATTAATTAGCAAAGAATTGCTCACTTTCTGTATCCAACTTCAATATGTTTGCTCTCTGAAGCAAAGGCTCAGACAAACACTGGAATATGACAGAAGGCAGTAAGTGCAGAACTGCACAGCCAGGAAGGATGAGCAGGAACCATTAGAGGGAACAGAGATGGTCCTTTTAGCAGCAGCAAGCCGTGGAGTTGTTTGATTGAGCCATTTCCTGACTACTTTAGAAGTCCATTAGGGAGCAGTGATTGACATTGTTTTATTTCAGGCATCTACCTGAGGCTTCAGAATCAGTCAGCTGGGAAGTAGGATCCTACCTCCTGCATTCTCCTATTGAATGTGCAGACAGCCAAGGCTTCTAACTCACAGTGTAAAAAGATCCATTAAGAGCAACATTTTTAAAGGTATTCAGGCTTATAGAGACTCAAAGAGGCACCTCATGATTTTTAAGAAATGGCCAAATATTAATATATTTTACCAAACAATAAGTGTTTTCAAATCCTCTATTTGTATTTTCACATTTCTAAATAACCTTGAGGAGCTAAGCATGTTGTCCAAGGTCACAGAGAAAATCTAGGTCAGAGAAAAGAAAAGAACCTGCATCTTCAAAGAAAAGTATCCTAAATACTGGACAATATTCTCAGCACAGCATGCCTTGCTGTCACTTAGCCATTGTGGGAATATATAAAAGAAAGTTTTCCTTTCATCACTTTTGAATCAGTTTGTCACATATAAAGTAGCATAGTAGTTTTAAAAATAATTAAGATCCCATCAGTTATATGTAAATCTATTTTTTCCCCTGAAAATCATCAGAGAATTACTTTGCATGGATAAAAAAGCAGGGAAAAGTCAGCTTTACACCTTTGTCTGATCTCATCAGTCAGAATACAGCCATCTTTGCACAATGCAGGGTGTTTCCTCTTGAAAATCATTGTGAGAAAAGTTGGAGGTTTTTTTGGAACAAAAGACAAATTCTTACAGAAGCAGGCTTCAAAGAACAATTTCTGTAGGCAAGGCAAATGGCAAGGATGGCCAGAATTGGCCTGAACAGTCCGTTTAACTAATTTTGCTGAACGGGTACCAGAGTGCTGAAGAATGATGGAAACTACAGGAACTGGCCAGAAATTTTCGCAACATGTTGCACTATAATTCCACTGGCTCATTTCTTAGGGAAATTAGACCTGTAGCAGCCATACTAGAAAGAAACAAAATCTACAGCATTACTAAGCCTGATAATTTAATCAGAATTTTAATAAGCTCAGAATAAATCGCTCTCTGTGACATGAATGACAAGAAAGCAAGACAGTTCTCTTACTTTCAATATAAGACTCTTACTGGAATCTGTAATTAGTCAGTAATGGGCAGCATATTCACATGAATACATGGCCTTTTACTGATTGCACTGAGCTTCCATGGCAGTTCCCACTAATCTTTTTTGAGAAAAGTTCCCATTTATGTATTTCAAAGGAGAACTGAGCTTCAAATTACTCACACCAAATATTAATAGAATATCTTTACTGAAGGTTTTTTCCCCAAATATCCCACATATATATATATATAAACTTAACCATCATACAAAAAAAGGAAACAAAATCAAAAAGATAGAAAGTTCCCTTGAGTGAGACAAATCCCGAAGTCATCTTCCTTGTTTTTTTCTTATTCCAGTTGTTTTAATCCTCTGCATGGTATTCAACCCCCTATATTGCCTGTAGTATATGCACTTCTGTGGCAAAAAAAATATGAGATTGAACCTCTGTTATCCCAAGTCAGTACTGACTACCAGACTTGAATAACCTAAAAACATTTACATAGATTATGTAAGATCATGTTACCACATAAATGCTATAGGTTTTATATACCAAAGAAACATTGACAATCCTGGAAAGCCAAGGAAAAGCCCTCAAAAAAGCCTGTTTATATCTACTCTAGATTCCTTTTCCATGAAAATGACTACTGTGCCTGTGGGAACTTAGGACACAAAGGCCAAATGACAAATTCATTTCTGAGAGTCAAGTTGGGAAAGATCATCATTGGGCAGCCTTTACTGCTGAAGAAGTTGAGCATCACCCTTGTATGTGTATCCTTGTGAGGAAGATCCCAACAAAGATTTGAGTCAAAAACTTAATCAGGTTTTGCATGAGGTTCTCACAGGCTCACACGTGAAACATGTACCATGAATAAGAACTCTGAGTACAAGTCCATGGGAGATGACCAGATGCATCCCAGAATCCTGAGGGAATTGCCTTATGCAGTTCCCAAGCCACTCTCCATGATATTTGAAAAGTCAAGTCCCTGCTGACAGCAAAAAGGAAAGCATCATTCCTATTTTTAAAAAGGGTAGAAAGTAGGACTCTGGGAACTACCAACCCATCAGCCTCACCTCTGTGCCTGGGAAGACCGTGGAACAGATCCTCCTAGAAGCTCTGCTAAGGCACATGGAGAACAGGGAGGTGACTGGAGACAGGCAGCAGGGCTTCCCCAAGGGTAGATCCTGCTTGACCAACCCAGTGGCCTCCTACGATGGAGTAACTGCATCAGTGGTTGCCTACAGGAGATTTAGAGACAATCCATAAACTGCCTTTGTTGGTAATTATAATTTATAGTTTTTAGATCTGCAGCAAGTAAGGGCATTGTCTCCCTGTGTGCCCTTCACCCTAAAGAATATGCTGTGGGAAAGAGTTGGTTAAAAGTGCAAGTGTTTTTACACAGAGTAACTTTTACATCATGTAAAACATGGCAAGAATTTCCTTGCCAAAGTTCACTTTAGTAAAGATCTCAATGAACAACATGGCAAGAATAGCAAAGAATATTCTGAATAAACTAGAGCCAAAATCTCACAGCACTCCTACATATGATGAAGGTTTTAAGAAACAGAAGTGAAAATTCACCTGCAATTTTAATTACAAAGAGCCAAACTCTGAGGAGTGTATAAATAACATTCTGCTGTGAACAGCCAGGCTTGTGTGGGGTAGAAAGTCTGGAGTCAAAAAAATTAATTATCTAAATAATTGTGAAAGTGCATCAGTGTGTAATTTGATATCTGATTATAAGAGATATTTATATTTCCCCCTGTACTCCTGGAATTCACACATTGCTGAAGCTGTCTTAATTTCTCACATGCAATTTTCTTCATACATATTTTCTATTCTGAACACTGTATTGCAGGGTCCTCTGGCTGAGAAGTACAGAACTGGACAGGCCTCCCTTCAGAGCATATCAACATCATTCCTTAATTAGCTGGTGGATGCAATTTGATTTGAGAAACACAAAGTACTGGCTCTTTTTCAGGAGCTGAGTGCCTTGTTCCTTGTCATACTAAGTCAAGATATCAAGCCCTGGTACCCAACCTGGCACTGATCAGTTTTACAGCCCAGGCACATGATTGCACATAAACACAACCTTTAGACAAAATCTCCTGGAAATTGTGATGGCTGTTTCACAAGAACTTAGGACACACTCGGGAAAGACCATGGGCCAACCAGCCAAAGGCATAGTCTTGTGACTGTAACAGTAACACTAACTGGTAACTGTAACTTGAATCCTGAAAGATTCCTGAACAGATTTGGAAAAAGAGAAAAACACTTTTCTGTTAGTCTTGCCCAATACATTCAGGTAGGCAGATTCTGGGCATTTTCTCTCTCTTGCTTATTAACATCTACCAATAAATTTATCTGTTGCACACACAACATATTCAAAACTGAGCTTTCTCATGCAATTTTTTTTCTTTCAATATGTTTTTTTTAAAAAAAGTACCACAAGGTTTAATTTAGCCATGCAATTTTTTTTGGTCCACTTATGAATCTGTTTGAGCTTAGGGCTGATGCTAATTCTCCAACACATTCAGTTGTTTATTCCACAGCAAGTCACGCTGATAGAGATGCCAGCAGATGACTGAATTCCCAAGTGGAGCACATTGCTGAGTAAAACAAGGGGTCGGGCCGCCCTCTGCGGGCGGAGATTGGGCGCTGGAAAGAATTGTTGTGCAACAGCTCACAGAGACTGATGAATGTTAGTACAAGATTTCTAAAACTGAACGCAGAATATTGACTGATGCTGTACATGTAATGCCAGTATCACAACTGGCTCTCTACTGCCAGAGAGGAAGAAGGAAATGCAGACTGATGCAGACTGTAGGTGTCTGATGCAGAAGTCAGGAACCCAGGTACAAATCACAGTTCAATATACAGCATCTGGGAATTCCCGGGAGAGGCAGACACTGGGGATAACAGCCTCTGAACATAAAACCAGGGAAACTAAACGGCTGGAAATACTTCACTTGCACATGAGTTGCCAGGCAGGAATCAAGTACAGTGTATTACAGCACTACTCCCAGATCTAATCAGGAAGAGGCTACATTATATTAGGCATATTACAGACACAGGTCTGCTTACTTCAGCATTTCACAACATGAGGTCTGAGTGTCAAACTAGTCCAAAGCAGCCTGAGGCAAAAGAACAGGGATGAGCAACAGAAATATTCCTGCATGGCATTGGCTCTACTACAGACTTCATTTTCTTTGCTCAGTCAGTAGTGCCTCCAGCTCAGTTCCTTAAAGGCTTCATGCACGTACAGACACTTGCTCCTACAGGGCTGATGACTCAGAAAAATTACAAAGGATCAGGCTGTACATACTTTTTCTGGAAATGCAGTTTGGCTCAGAGTATAGCTTTCTGAAATTAAATTCTATCAGAAAGTGTTCAGGTGGCTCCCTCTACCTTCACATACAGGTAAAATAGTGCAGTGGTGATATATATGGTGATGGTCACTCTCACCTCTGTGGGAACCACACAAGAATTCAGTTAATTGTCAAGAAGGGCCAGTCTTTGAATATAAGACTCTTCCTAAATTCATTGGGGTTTAGTTGTTGCAAAGATGATGCAAATGCCATGTGGGATGTGATAGCCTCAGGGGTAATTCAATGTCTTACCAGTCCCGTAGCTTCAAATAACATCATTTGAGAATCAAGCAGGACAAGTGAGCTGCTAATGATGGGCTGTAAGGTGCAGCAACCAAAGGTTCTACACGCCAAGTAATACACGGTAGTTAATCCCAGAGGCAACATTACTAGCTGGTATACTAATTAATTCTACACTATTTTTCCCCCTAACAACATATTGGATACTTAAGGGAATCTCTCTAAATGCTGCTGGTTTCTGTCCTACAGGCTAAGCCAGGTCAGCTGCGCTCTCTGCTGGTGAGAGCTGGAACTCGCGGGAGTCCGTGGCCACCTTCCCGGGAGCAGATAAGAGAACATCGCTGGAAATTTGTCACGCAACTTTACGGATAGTGAACGCTGGAGAGCGTTGTGACACTAGTGTTTAAGCCTTTCTAGATAATTGTGCTATCAATAATTTAAAATTAATCATAAAGTCACTATGGAGTGCCTTGCATTATAAATATTTCAGACACATTCAAAATTAAGACATTTTACAGTGCCAAAATTTAACATCAGACTACATGAGAGATTTCAATTATGCCTCAGGACAGAGATATGTGAATTGAAGCTCTGAAAAAACCCTCCTTTTAATTGTGGCCTAATGAGAACTCTGCTGACAAAGCTTCTATACTTGTGTGGTAGTAGAGTGCCCAAATTAATTTGCATAACTCATATAGACTATCAAGACCAGCTTTTGCTTATGTTTAAACAGATTATCTGATGACATTTTAGGGATCAACAGATTATAGCCCTTAATCCAAAGATGTAAGTAACAATGAAATCTTATTATGCATTAGAAAACAAACAATGCACTCAGAGCTGATCTGAACACTACTCAGAAATCTCTCAGTAAGGTTAAGGCTAAGCACCTAAATTCTCCCCAGAAACACACAGAGATTCTGGCTGCCAGACTTCCCTCTCTGTGAATACTCAGATGAAATGCTGAGGGAACCAATTTATAGCAAATAAGACAATTATTTTTTTCCAATATTTTTGGGTAACATCCAGTTTTATGTCTATTTATTCCACATTCAGACTCTTGCAGCCATTGCAATTGCAATCCAGCATAAACCCAGCAGTTTATTTTTCATCTCTTTGCTTCAGCTTCCACTACCATAAGAGCAAGTAAATTCGTGCTCCTGAGAGCCTGCAGACTTCAGTGAAATTGGGTAAGCTCTAACTGATCACATTTGAGTGCATTTTATCTGGTTTCAGTAATTTATTATACACTAACACTTGCAGATACTGTGTTGCAGAACATTCATATATTTACTTAGAGAGGAAAACCTGGACTATAACACCTCCAGTGGAATAGAAACATGTCAGGAAAACATGATGTGTTTGGAAAATAACTTACTCATTCCACTGACAATATATACTTTTTGACCTCCTTGTGGTCTCCTCTACAAGCCATTAAATAAGTCAAAGCAGGATGGTACAGATGGTGTAACTGAAGCACAAACATAAGGAATAGCTACTTGGCAGGCAATGTTTGCCCAGTATTGTGTCTTCTACAGTAGCAATGAGTGTTGGCATCAGAAGACACTTGCAGATGTGACAAGTAAGCAATTAGATAACAGATTAATCACTAGCAAGTTTGTAACCCATCAGAAGACAAATGAATGTCTCCACTGAAGGAGCAGATGTGCAGATGTGGAGCAGGATGCACAGCCCAGGAAATGCCTGAAAATGGGATTTGTGAAATACTGCATGAGCTGATTACATGGTGCTGCCAGCGAATCAGCAAGGAGGGAGCTGATGCACACAGCACAGAGCACAGACAAACAGAAATTCAAGGCAGAAAAAGACTTCAGTTCCACTGCCTGGTCTTTGGTATGCAATGCACAGCATGCTTGCTTTCTGTAATAAAGACCAGAATCAGAAAGGTATGAAGATGACGGTAACAATCCCTTTAGCCCTCCTCAAAAGCAGAGATCATGCTGAGTCACTAAAACTGTCTTCTTTATTTCGTCCAGGTAGTCACTGAAAACACAGATGTCAGTCTGATTATAAATGCAGTAAAATTGTGTACCAGATATCAACAGATACTGAGCATAGCCCTCCTAGCACATTTTCATCCTAGCTTACAAAAGTGGACCTTCCATTTTTCAGCCTCTCTGAAGCAAAAGTTCAGGCAGCAGGAAGTTCTTCTGTAATGCAGACAAATGCATCCATTAGACACTGGCTTGGTGCCATCAATTCAAATAGCAGAGAAATTTTCAGATAGAAAGGCTAGCCAATTATCTCACTGTCTCACTCCATCTAAATTGATTCAATCAAGACAATTTCATTAATTTGTAAGAAGGAGAAAAGTTCCCAAAAGCTCTATCAATTAGAATGGCCTCACTTTCACACTGAGTCTTCTCACATTCAAGCAAAACAGTAACTCACTGCATCTACTACCCCCAAAAAAGAACTACCTTACCAAAAAACCCACCCCCAAACCATCAGAACTCTGCTCTCAAGGATATGAAAATAGGTAGTAATACTTGTATTTATTTCAGTAGAAACAACATGAAGCCTGAGGAGGTGCAGATGCATTGTTGCACAAGATATGACATTGGTAGCCCATCCATAACTGCATCATCTCCAATTAAATCATTTCCATTAAGAAGTATCCAAACAAAATGTGATTGTTGCTATGTCCTTCTGCACTGACACTGGGGAAATAATTTTTCCATTAGTTTCCAGTGATTTGCATTATTCCTGGTCTTTCAGTATTTACCCAGTATTCCCAGTAGTGAGACATACATACATATACTTGAGAAATTAAGAGATTACTTTAAAAGAGCATTCAAAAAGTATATCTACAATTTGCAACACATATAAGCACCATAGACTGGATTCTGCATGTATGGCTACAAATTCAAGCTCAGTCTATTGGTAAGTAAATGCAAGCTTATGTGCAGATATTCAATTTGGTTAATAAGCTTAGGAATAATCATTTAACTGTGATATTTCCTTTGTTTCCTATACTGCAAGGCATTTCACATTGAGAAGTCCTAATAAGAAGTCACTTTTATCACCAAAATCTTAATTTCAACCACAATGAAATGTTCTGTTTAAATAATAATGGATTTATATACATCAGGCACTCTTAGAATAATAAGAAGCCCTCAAGCATTAGAAAGCTTTACCTCACCATCTGCGATTCTGTGACTTATGATTTCATAAATTGTTAAGTACACTTAGGAATACTCTCACAGTTATAAAACTGTCTCTTTTTATATCTTCGTGATATCTTACTGTTTCTTTATTCATTCTGCTGCTCAGAGAGGGGAAGGCCCAGGCACACTCAAAAGACATTTTTGCAGAAACAGAGAGATTACATACATGGTAATCTTAAATTACCATGTTCTCTTAGACACCTTAATCAAGCCCATGTGCCTTATATCCACATTTTCTTCGGATATGGTGCAGGCTCCAGAACGGTGTCTATGGTGAGAAAATGGGAGAGTCCACATGAACATGGGGAACAGCATCACATTGATTGGAGGAGAGTTGTACCACTGCTCAACCTACTTGCTGACAACATTTGCATTCAAACCTACAACTCATCTTTATTTTTTTTAACAAAAGCAATACAAACCTTAAATAAAAACCATACAAGCCAGATGAAAGTAACACTTGAACTGTACTTTTAATATAAAAATAGTAACATTAATAAAGATAAATATATAAATATGCATATTAAAATATACACAACCACTAATAATAGTCTGGATGTATTGCAAAACTGTATTAGATGCCATTTAAATTCATCTGAAAAAGGGTTTGCCTCCTAGAGCACACTCAAAAAGTCTAACAGAATTTTTAAAGTTAAATCATAGAAAATAGGCACCTTCCAAATGCAGCATCTGTCCAGTTAATAATTACCTAAACATAGACATGGTATATATGTTTTCTTATATGACTACCCACATAGAAAACTGCTATAGGAACATCTATAGAATAGAACTTGACAAATGAAGAGTAAGCAGATTTTAAAACCCCAGCACAATTACCTTTTTAATTCCTGTTATTATATATATATGTTGATTTTGAAAAGGAAATAGCTAGGTCTGCAGCAGAATTGCCCACATACAATTGTTTACTTCCATAGGACACATGGCCTGCAGCTCTCCATGCTTCCAAAGCACAGAGGTAGTAACAGCAATCAGTAAAGGAGAATCATAGTAAGACTTCATCACAGGATCAACAGTCATAGTCTGGCTTCCCAGATAACACAGTTTAAAGAACAGTAGTTAAATAGTAGTTTTGTCCTATCTTTTGATTCATCTCTCTCTGCTTGCTCCTAGTATATGAGGAAGTTGGTGTTCATTCATCCCCAAAAATTGAGGTAGCTTTTCTTCACTTGATACTACAGGTTCTCTTTTCTTTCTCATACTGGTCTGTCACCTTCCCAACATTTCACTCTTCTTCCCAGTGCCAAAGCAGTCCTGTTCTCCTACTCCGATTTGCCCAATATCCAAACAGTATCCCATGAATTGCAGCTGTTCCTAAAACATCCCACTGCTTGCCAGCCACATCTATAATCTCTGCTCACCCCACCTCACCTCTGCTTTTCGTGTGGCACTGGAAAACAGCAGGGAATTATCTTTTTCTCTGGAGCATTTGGTTTGGAGGTCAAATAAAGCCCTCTTTGCCTCTTTCTCTCTGGGAAAAGAAAAAAATAAGAAGGCAGTGAAATGGGTAATGTGCACATTGCCACACACTCTCTCAGCTATGGAACCCTGGCCACAGTCAGCCAAGACCATGCCACCCAGTCGACTTGCCTCTCACCCAGCACCAGTAAGACTGAATCATTAAGGTTGGAAAAGACCTCCAAGATCCTCCAGTCCAGCCTGTGACCCCATCCCATCATGCCCACTACCTGTGGCAAAGTGCCACATCAGCAATAGGACAAGGGAGCGCGGGCTCAACCTCTGCCACGGGAAACTTAAGGTGGAGATCAGAAAAAAAATCTTTACAGAGAGAGTAATCAGGCATTGGAATGGCCTGCTCAGAGAGGTGGTGGATTCACCATCCTTGGAGGTTTTTAAACTGAGATTGGACATGGCACTGAGTGCCATGATCTGGTAAATGGGCTGGAGCTGGACCAAGGGTTGGACTTGATGATCTCGGAGGTCTTTTCCAACCCAATCCATTCTATGATTCTATGATCCACTTATTTTTTGAACATTTGCAGGGATGGTGACTCCACCACTTGCCACTGACTTTCTGAGCTTATCACCCTTGTGCTGCTTTGTGGAGAGCTGGGCATGTCCTTGTTCCCTTGAGGATCTCACTGTCCCTGTGTACAGCGGCAAACCCAAACTGTCCCTGCGGACAGCACACTGGGCCATTGGCCACCCTTGCCAGGGCTGCCCCACAGCTGCATCACGTGGGCAGGAGGGTGGAGGGGGCTGCCCACCCGCCCCATCCTGAGGGGCACGTGTGCCCCAGAGACCTTTGTGGCAGGTGATGGCAGTGTGGGCACAGGGACAGTGGAGTTGGGCACTCCTTCCCCTCGCCTGGGCCAGCCTGTGCTCCCAGAAGGACAAGAAGACCAAGAGCATCCTGGCCTGTATCGGGAATAGTGTGCACAGCAGGACCCAGACCTTGAGTGCTGTATCCTGTTCTGGGCCGCTCAGTTCAGGAAGGACATTGAGGGGCTGGAGTGGGTCTGGAGAAGAGCAACAAAGCTGGTGAAGAGTCTGGACTGCATGTCCTGTGGAGGAGCGGCTGAGGGAGCTGGGGATGTTTACCCTGGACAAAAGGAGGCTCGGGGGGACCTCCTTGCTCCCTACAGCTCCCTGAAAGGTTGGCCTCTTCTCCCAGCCAACTAGTGACAGGGCAAGAGGACATAGCCTTAAGCTGCATCAGGGGAGGTTTACATTGGACATTACGAGGAATTTCCTCACAGAAAGGGTTATTAGACATTGGAATGGGCTGCCNGGGGTGGCGGCCCCTGCAGGGCACCCGCAGCCTCGGCAGCCGCCGCTGCGCCGGCAGTGTCAGTGCCACGGTGTCCGCCGGGGAGCAGAGGCAGCAGCGCCGGCGCCCGCCCGCCCGATCGCCGCAGCCAGGCCCCCGCATGCAGCCCTCACCCTGGAGCGGCGGCGGCAGCGCATCGAGGAGCTCTCGCGGTCCTCCCGGCAGCGGCTGCCGCANTTTACCCTGGACAAAAGGAGGCTCGGGGGGACCTCCTTGCTCCCTACAGCTCCCTGAAAGGTTGGCCTCTTCTCCCAGCCAACTAGTGACAGGGCAAGAGGACATAGCCTTAAGCTGCATCAGGGGAGGTTTACATTGGACATTACGAGGAATTTCCTCACAGAAAGGGTTATTAGATATTGGAATGGGCTGCCCAGGGAAGCAGTGGAGTCACCGTCCCTGGAGGGGTTCAAGGGAAGTCTGGACGCGGCACTCGGTGCCGTGGTCTGGTTGGCAACGTGGTGTCGGGTCAGAGGTTGCACGCGATGATGTCAGAGGTGTTTTCCAATCCAATTGCCTCTGTGATTCCTCTCCCTGCCCGGGGTTGGCCGCAGAGGAGGGGCCGGCTCGGGGCCCCGGGGGTCGGTGCCGCTCGCAGCGGGCGGCTCAGCGCGGCGGGTCCGGGCGGAGCGGGGCGGGNGATGTTCTCCAAGTTCACCTCCATCCTGCAGCACGCCGTGGAGGCGGTAAGGCCGCGCCGCGATGCGGGCCGGGCCCAGCGCGGACAGGGGGCTCGCCCCGGGCCCCAAGCCCCTTCCCCGCCGCTCGCCGGGGAATCCGGGCCTGGCTCGGCCCTGCCTCGGGACGGGGAGGCGGAGGCCAAGGGGGAGCTTCCCCGGGGAGCGCCGGGAGGGAGCGAATCGCCCCAGCGAGACCGTGGCGAGCGGGGGGTGCCGGGGAGGACGGAGCGGCCGCTGCCTGGGCCCGGCTCGGCCTCCCGCTGTCAGCGCAGCCCCGGCCCGGCCCTCGCTCGGCCCTCGCCTTGCAGCGAGACAAACAATAAAGGAGGTGAATCAGGAAACTCCTCGGGATTGTCATCATGTAGCAGCAAGCAGACAATAGTGGCCGGTGCCTGTGCAGGACGGTGTCACTTGCACAGTGACGTTTTTCCCCGGGGGCAACAGGGCCGTGTTTGTGCCCAGGCTGTGTCTGTGCCCGGGCTGTGTTTGTGCTCAGGCTGTGCTTATGTGTGTGCCCGGGCTGTGTGTGTGTTTGTGCCCAGGCTGTGCTTGTGTGTGTGCCCGGGCTGTGTGTGTGTTTGTGCCCGGGCTCTGTTCGTTCCCAGGCTGTGTGTGTGCCCGGGCTGTATTTGTGTTTTTGCCTAGGCTGTGTGTGTGCCCAGGCTGTGTTTGCTCCCAGGCTGTGTGTGTGTTTGTGCCCAGGCCGTGTCTGTGCCCGGGCTGTGTCTGTGTCCAGGCTGTGTGTGTGTTTGTGCCTAGGCCGTGTCTGTGCCCGGGCTGTGTCTGTGCCCGGGCCGTGTCTGTGCCCATGCTGTGTGTGTGTCTGTGCCCAGGCCGTGTCTGTGCCCGGGCTGTGTCTGTGTCCAGGCTGTGTGTGTGTGCCCGGGCCGTGTGTGTGCCCAGGCTGTGTTTGTGCCCAGGCCGTGTGTGTGTTTGTGCCCGAGCTGTGCTGGGCAGAGGCAGCGGGGCCTGTTGGGAGCTGCCATCGCTGCAGGCCGCGCTCGGCACTGCCCCGTCCACACCTCTCATTTTTGTTTGCCTTTCGGGAAGGCGAAGTCCTGGTGGGGATTCCCTGCCTTCCAGCGCCTCTCCCAGTGAGCCACCGCACCTACGAGACTGAGTGTGAGGAGGTGCTAAAAGCTGGCAGTGAAACACTGCTGGAAGTGAAGGCGGAAAGTGTTGCAGGAAAATTGTTCAAATGGTTGAAAGGAGAGCTTGCAGGGCAAATCCTAATGGTTGTAAAAAGAGCCTGCATGCCAAATGCTGCCTGATGGAAGGGGCAGCCTTTGTGCATTAATGTATGCTTCGATGCTGCCTGCACTTGAGCATATGTTTGGCTTTATGTGTGCCTGCGGTTCCACAGCAGTATTCAGTTTTAAAAGTTAACTATGTATTCATTAATTGCAGTTTGCTCGTTTAGTGGTAAAGTGGCATTTGGAAAGAAGTGTTTTAAATAGTGGTATTTGAAAACACTCTGACCACATGTGAATGCCTTCAATAGACAGTGTTTTCTTTGGAGGGGAAACAGACATTAATGCCTGCCTGACTAAAGAAAGCTTGTTATGGTGCACTGTGCCACATTTTGAGTAAAAGTATATGACTGAGATGCAGGAGTGGATGAGAGGTTATTGTTTCAGGCCTACCAAATCAAGGCATCTAATAGAATTTATTCCTAGAAAAATGTTTACATTATTGGTGTGTGCAAAAATAAACAAAAGAACTGCATTAATTTGAGATCCATGAGTAGAAAAATAGGAAAAATGAATGAGCTGAATAGAAAGGGAGAAAAGGAGAGATGGTAGGGACTAGACAATCTGTTTTGATTAAAAAAAGAAAACCAAAATACATAAACAGATTGATACCATCATTTTGCAAGTGAGTGCTGTTGAACAACATGCTATTTCTCCTTGCTCAACTCTGGTGTCCCTTTTAGAATTGCCTCATTCTGTTACCACCACTGTGATGGACCTCCTGATAACAAGTTCCGCACTAAATTGCATTTACAGGCTTGTGACAAATCCTGAGCACCACAGACTGGGAGTGAAACATGGACTCACAAAAACAAGAGGATATTAAGAATGTTTCTTACTGTACCTAGAAAGTTTGACTCACAAATTCAGAGACAGAACTGAGAAATAGAAATTTTTCACCAGTTTGGGGGCTGTATGTGACCTTAAGTTGTTGTTTCATTCTCTCTGTAATGAAAGTATTTGGGCTGCCTGCCTTTGCTATGCTGAAAATGAATATTGGTTTAAATCCTAAGTATTAGATAAGTCTACTTTGGTGCTGCCTGCTGTTTTTAGAACCTAGAGAATTGCAGTTACTGCTGTGAAGCAAGTGTAGCTTGTACAGCCTCAAGTGGACTCTGAACCCTTAGTATCAGCAATGGAACTGGTGACTAAGATGTCAGTTCTCAAAGGTTTTGGATGCCTGCCTCCCACAGGAATTGAGTTGCAGCGGAACAGTTTTCAGCTGAGCTGGGCACTTAAATACACTTGGAGAGCCTGGGCTAAGCTTTCATGGGTGGGACTACTGTGGGTAGCCCTTCTCCATTGTCCTTTCTCCTGTGCATCACTTATATAATGCTCCTGCCCTGCATGAGGGCCCATAGGCCTGCAGACTTCAGAGAGATGCATTGAAACAGTAAGAGTTTTTATGCCATTAGATAATCATCCATATCTTGCCCTCACTAAGCCATCCCTCTGAACTCTGACGAGGAGTTCCAAAGGTTGACAGTCTGATAGACACAGCAGTATTTACCTTTTCTTGTTGTGTGTGTATCACTCTCAATTGACTGCTGTTATGACAGGGCTGTGATGAGACAAACAATAAGGGATGAGATGCTTTTTATTAAGACTTTTTTCTACCACGACTTTTTCCCAGAGAGGTTATGGTGGTGTTCAAGACAGGGCTGGATGAGGGTTTTAAACAATCTGGTGCAGTGGAAGGTGTCCCTGCTAATGGCAGAGGGATTGGAACTAGATGGGCTTTAAGGTTCCTCCCAACCAAAACCGGTTTATGATTCTACTCTGAATAACCCAAAATGCTCAGTCTTTTCTGCCTAAATATCCCAAGTGTTTTAAATTATATCCCTGATTTTCATTACTGCTGAATCCTAGGTTTTGCCACCTCTTAGGTCAATCCCACCAGTATTTTAAATACTTTTTCCCTTTCTGAACTTCTCTGCACCTTCCAGATGAGCAAGCACCACTGTGTTACTGTGCTGACAGAGCATATGTGAATTGCATTGGGTGGATTGGTGAGAATAGTGGACAGGACTGCAGCCCTTGCTGTGTTACCTTACTTCAGAGGGTTACTGTTAGGTTTGAGGTATAGCTTAAGGTTAGGGTTAGGTTAGGGTGCATTCATAATGTTTACTGCGCTCTGTCATTAACACCTGCGAGCTCAAGGCTGCCACCTTTTCTCTTGACACAAAGCTCAGTCCTTCCTTGGCACCAGTGGATCTGGGAAATTGCCATTTTTCAGCCAAGAATTGAAGACGAACGAAGATTCCTCTTGGAAAAGGAATGGAAGAGGAAAGGTGCCAGCCCACAAAGGGCTGGCATAGTTCTCTCTATTCTGCCAGACCCCCTCCACTCTCACACTCAGAGCAGAAATGCTGTTGCTTCATGGGGTTAATATTTTTGAATCTCTGGTAGTTTATGTATGGCTTGTCCTCAGGATGTTTTCTGTTTGCTGTGCATTTCTGATATATGTTCATCCCAAAGGGCTTCCACGAGTGCTACATTCTCAGCAACAACAAAGTTTAGTGTACAGTAACAAAGCAGCAAGTTAGACTTATATTTCTCTTATCTTGTGCTCTTTACTCATTTTTCCCTAGACAAATTGCTAGTCTGTAAAGTGGCCAATCACTGTTCAAAGGGCTTTTGTTTGTGTTTGATTTTGTCTTTTAGATGTTTCACCTTAATGGTCAACTAAAGGGATATTTTTGAGCTGTGTACCTTGAGCAGGAAAAATATAGTCCTGGTTGTTTTGGATTTGCAATTTGGTCTCAACCAAGAATATTTATATCTCTCTCTTGGTACCAAGGAGTGAATTACAGTTTTGGTGTCTGCTGCACATTCTTGAGACTCCCTCTCACCAGCCTGTTATTCCACTGTATCTCTTACTCTGGTAGCTTAACATGCTTTTAAGTAGCTTCTTTTCTGTCCATATTTTTAAGGTGAAACTCATCTTTGAAAGAAACCCAGTCACCTGATGCAGGCACCGCTCCAAAATCATGAACTGCATAACTGATCAGAACAGAATTTATTCTTTCTGAACCACTTTATTTAATGTAATGACCTCACATTATTCATAGTTTTAATGTTGTGCAGCTTTAACAAATTATGATGGCAAAATTTAATGCATGGCTTGCAAGCCTGTGCAGCCTTAGTTTAATATGTGAAGGCAGTGGCCATTATAGATAAACTCTGTGCGTTCATCAGCTGAAGATCAAGTGAACCTTCAAGCATTAGTCCTTTTTCACATTTTGTGTCAGACCAGACTTTCACACTAATGCAAGTGGTAAGAAGAAAAACATCAAGTGACTGCTGTAGGTCTCCTTGTTTCACTCAGGGCACTGTGTGTAATTCCCCTTCCTTTCTCTTTGACCCACTTTCTGCTTGCCTTTTTACTCTGACATCGGACCAGACAGTACCTGGTATTTTTTTATACAGTGTTCTCTTTATTTTGTGAACTTGGCCAAAAGATACTGATACTGAACTTGTCCAAAAGGTATCACCAGCTTCTGATGTTTGTCTTCTTTTCAGTACTGAATTGCACTTCTGAAAGCATATGTGGAAAATATGACAGTGAGTTTTACATACACGAAAGAATTGCTGTTAAATAGTGAATACTTCTTAATTTCTTTGCTCTTGTGTTACCTAAACACAAGTTCTGTATACTTTTGAAAACTATGTGGGATTTTATTTTGGACAGGTTTTGTAGTGAGCAGATGATAGTTCTGGTCAAAGTTCTGTAGTTTTCCTCAGAACAGCACTTTTCGTGGAAGGAGCGGGGTTTGATCTTTAGTTACGTGTTGTCACCAGAATTATAAGGCAGCATGTGCGAAGTTTAGCTCAGTCCTGGGAAATCAAACTGCTGGAGTTGAGCCCCAGATGGAAGCTGATCACTGTCTGCTCAAATGGGCTGGTTTTTAGTGGTGTTCAGTGGGTTTGGGCTCTTCGACACACCAACACATACACAGCAGTCTTGAAGATGTTGATTTTTTCCCCAGAGGAGAACTTCACCCTGAGATAGGAATCAATAGCTCACAATTTGTAAGAACATAGGTAATTACGTCAAGATTAATAAAACAGTGAGCAGTAACTGTACTTTTAAGGTAATTCTTTCAAATTAGATAAATAGCGGGAATTAATGGCCTTCACAACGGGTGTTTTGCTTCAGAGTCTCTGTACAAAGTCTGTGTATTTATTCAGTACAGTGGTTATTCAGGCTGGCAACTGTGACACGTATTTCATCTCAGCTGGGAGCTAATAATTCATCCTAACACAGAAACTACAACTTCATCCTGGAATTACCTGTCCTATTAGGGCTAAAGGATGTCAACCAAGTGTTTGGGAGCTTACATTTTTTTATGCTTTCCAGTGGTTGGCTTTGTTTACATACAAAGTGGTATCTTCGTCTTAGTATTTACCTTTATTTTGTTTTTGAATAACTAAGTTAACAGGATTGTGTGGGTTTTTGAGGGGGTTGGTTTTGGTTTTAGTTTTGTTCTTTTGGGGTTTTTTATTGGCAAAACATTTATCTCAGTATAATGTTGCTGGAGTTACATCTCCAGTTGGTGACTAAAGGTATCTCTGTTTGGTGTGTCTGGCTTGCAGTCCTCAGTCAGAACAGGCTGTGGAATCACTGAGTATTTTAATTTAAAAGGGCAGGACCTGTCCCTGAATTACATTTTCACCTCCGAGAAGAGTCCCTGGAGGCATTTGTTGGGAAGGAGAGTGTCTGTATCCAGTGTTCTCTCCCATGGTAGATAAATTATTGACAGTGCTGAGAAGTGAAATCCTTTTCCTGGCACTGCTCAGAGGCACTAAATTCATCTTGAGGCAGATGAGGCTAGAAGAAGTGGAGAGGAAAATCACATCAGCCAAGGATAAATCTTTAATGTTATCTATCATGTGTTACTTTGGAAATAGTGGTCTGAAGGCCTGTATTCCTCAAAAGTTGTCTCTGTGTTATTCATCAGCTGGCACTGAGGTTTTGATACAGTTTTTTTTTTATAGAAAGATGCTAAATGATCCTTGCATTGCTTGACATACACATCTACAAAACCAAGTGTGACATATGAAGCATGATACAAAGTATTATATGCTCAGCCTTCAGTTTGTTCAGTTATTCTTCTGAATTTCAATAACCTCGTAAACGTCATGGTAAAATAAACTAGTTTGTCCAGGGTATTTATTCTGTGGTATCTGTCTTGGTATTTATTCTGTGGTAGCTGGAAGACTTAGTGGGTGCACAGAGTGTCAGGGAGAGGATAAGCACTGTCAGTTTGATTTCCTAGTTGCCATTTTTGAGGCCACATTTCCACCCAGGCTGCAGGTGGAAATAGTTGCCAAGCACCACTGCCTTTTCAGAGTCTTGCATGTCAAAGTCCTGTGTGCAAAGGGCCATTAATAATTAGCATTCCACTTACCTCACATGGCATGCTGTTCATATACTGGGCTTTACAGCTTTACCAAGATAAATTTAAATGTCATTAAATTCAAGGCAAAGAAAAGACTGATGTGGAGAAGGCCCAGAGCTTTTTCAAAGAGACCAGGACTACCCAGCAAGACCACAGATGTCTGAGACCTGTGCTTATGTTTGCCCAAGACCTGAGACAACTCAGCACTTTTCAGACCCTATGAGGAGTCATTAGAGGAGTTCAAATGTGGTATCACATGTGGTATCTGTAGCTTTTGGAGAGAAAACTTTGTCACTGTGAGGTTGCCTGAACCCTGGCACAGGTTCCTGAAGAGGTTGTGGAATCTCCATCCTTTGATGTATTCAAAAGCCGTCTGGACATGGTCCAGGGCAGTTGGCTCTGACTGTGCTGGAGCAGGGAGGCTCCAACAGGTGATCTCCAGAGGCCCTTCCACCCTCAGCCTCTCTGAGAGTCTGTAAAGGACTGGACTCCACAGCTTGTTGGGACAGTTCAGCTCCTTATCCTTCCAAAATGGACACAGCAGTTTGCACTTGGGATTCTTTCTGTTTGCCCACAGAATGGCACACATTGCTGCCATCATGTCAAGTGCTAATCTCCCTGTTTCAGGACTAACTATAAAAGAATGACTTGAGGTCTTGATAATGGAAAATAAAACCCTTGAGCAAGTAGATTAGACCTCATTAACAACAGACCTTTATGTGATCTGTTGAGTGGTCTGGGTTTTCACTGCAGGATTCCTGATTTTACCAGCTCAGAACATTTTACACTGTGGTCACAAATTCAGTGTTTGCCTCAACACTGTCTTTGGAAGGCAGAAAGGTGAAATGCTTGTGGTCCTCCTTTTCTCACTCGCTGCCTGTGGTGTGGCAGGTGTTGGTGCCTGTGCTGGAAAGGGCCACCAAGTCTGCAGCTCAGTGGGCAAGGAGCAGTGCTGATGGTGACTGAGTGGGAGGCTGTTTCATTGTGGTAAAATGCTATTCCTGAATGCTGGTCACGCCCAAACAGCCATCCCAAATTCCTCCAGAAAAGAAGAAACTTCCTTTTCTTTCAAAAAATAAAATAAGAAATGAATTTGTTTAAAAAAGAAGCAACCTACCAAGCTCTGGGGAGGGACCTGGTGTGCAAAAAAAACAAAAGCAAACCCAACCAAAAATGAACAAAGATCTTTTAAAAGAACGTGTGGTTAACAGGAAAAAAAGGCACAGCAAAAACTGCATGAAGAAACTAAGTGGTATTTTTAAGGGAACAGAGGAAAAGAGGAGAACAGAGTGCACAGAAAGGGAGGGTGGCATCAAGAGCAGGTGTAAAGGAACATGATTTTTTTCCTACATGATAAAACTGTGATCTAAATACAAACATACGTTTTCTGGTATTGCTTTGGTGTATGAACCATTGCTTTTGTTGCTTCAAATAGATTGTCTGGTCATAGAGACATCACAGAGATTATTACTGATGTTCACAAGCCTGGCAGCGTGTCATGGGGCTCACATGAATAATGGATGTAGTCCTTGTTAAAGGTAAAAGAGCAGAGAGTAGCAATTGCAGCACTGCTCTGTAGCTGTTCACTTCCAAGTATAAGATAAAATATAGTTTAATCTCTGAGAAAACATGTTAATTTAATTTCTGTTTTTTCACTGGTTTTTTTGTTTTGTTTTTTTCCCATAGCTGGCACCTTCCCTTCCATTACAAGAAGATTTTGTTTACCACTGGAAAGCAATCACCCATTACTACATAGAGACCTCAGGTAAAAGAAGAAAGAACTCTGGGTTTGTCTCTTTGTTGTGAAAACTAGAATTCCCAATTTCAGTGTTTTTAAAAAGAAAAGACAAAGAAACACTAAAAGGAGACCTGTCTTTTATCAAAATGCCAACAGTAATAATTAGTAATTAAAAATACTGTGTACCTCTACCCCTTAAAAAGTAAGCATGAAAAGTGATAAGAGGGAGGTCGTGTTTCCTGAGTACCATGTAGAGAACTGTCCGTTTTCATGTCTGACCCAATTTCTGTCGTCATGTATTTTGTTTAATCTAAACAGACAGCTGCAGAAGTGTAGTCCTTGCTGGTAACCTTTCTGTTGGTTTGCACCAGGGATTTTCTTTTTGTTTCCAAGATGTTAGTAAAAGTAATTTTGTGGCCATAGATTTTACCAGACATGTATGAATTCCATGTTCTCAGTATTAGGTTTTTTTGCTTTACTGTCGTGTCTCAGTGAGAGGTATTTTGATAACATAGCTCTGAAAAGTGAATTTGTGAGCAGAGTACAACACGTTTTGTTAAACCTTATGTTTAACAAATGTTATTTTGCTTTTCTAAAAAACCTGCATATTCTGATAAAATATGACTGTATTTGCTTTTTCTTAAAATTTTGCCTGGGTTTTTTTGGAGGGGTCTTTGTGGTGGTTTTTTTGGTGGTTTTTTTGTGGTGTTTTTTTTTTGTCCCAAATATATTTTTGTTTGTTTGTTATTAAACTGCTGTGTTTTAAAAGTGAGCGTTACCATGCACATTAGTTCTGCATTTCTGCTGGAAGAGCTGTTGAATCTGTGTTTGTGTCTGGACTGGTGATCTTGTTTGTGCCAAAAGTTACTTGTACAAGCTGCAGCTTTGACCCTTGGTTCTAAATACCCATCTTGTGGAACACTGTGTGGTGTTTCCTAAGGTGGACGTGACAGGGTGGCAGGGGAAAAGTGATACCTGCAATGACATGGTGCAGGATAAAAGCTGACCTCTCTCCCAGACTTTCAGAAGTCTTTTGGAAAAGAATTTTCCACTGAGTGGATGTATTTCTGTCTGCAGTAGGAGCAGAATTACATTAGAAGTTCAAGCAAAACACTCCAGGCTGCTGGAGGTTGTGGCAGAGACCAAAATCACTCTGACATAGCAGTTTTCCTGTGTGGTCTTGTTGCCATTTGCATGCAAGTGACAGTTATTTTTAGATTATTGCATAAGAAGTGGTAACCATTTCCTGAGCTAGTGGGAGAGTTGTTCAAGTAGAATTTAGCTGAAAAAAAAAGAAAAAGGAAAATCTTCACGTGTGGAAATGCTCTACAACATGTCAGTGCCAGTTCCCAGTGCCAGTGGCACAAACCCACTGCAGTGTCATGACTTCAGTATAATGAAATCAGTCTTACCCTTCCCTTCATAAAGTTTATAAGAATTCTCTGTCAATGCAGGAAGTATAAAAGACAAATTTAAAAACTTTGGAAGAATAAACAGCATAGAATTTCAGTTTTCTTTGTTGTTATCATTAGAAAAAAACCCATTTATTTAGTTGTCAGGTTTGTAAAGGAACTGATCAGGTGCAAATTAAGCTGATGCTAAAAGCCATTTAGAGCTTTGAGAATAATATATGAAGAGTCAAAGAGGAAGTTCTCAAGACAGAGTGGATACTAACCAGAAGATTGAGGGTGGCACCTTTTTCTCCCTAAGCTTGGTTTATGGCTGTAGAATTTTTCATTTTTGACCATGTATTTAATTCATCTTTGGAATTTTGACATTCCACCTTTTCCCCATTGCAAGGTTAGATATCTGCTCCATGTGTATTCCAGTTTACATTTCCAGATATATGGTTCTGAAAATTTGATTTAAAACATGGTGAAAACTTGCATACTGTATATAAGATTGTTTAAATGAATGGTCATGTTTTTAAAACTTAAATTTGAGACTAAAGATACGTGAGGACAGTATTTTAATCATTCTTAATTGCCCATCTCTTCTATTTAGATGACAAAGCTCCTGTGACTGATACCAACATTCCTTCTCACCTGGAACAGATGTTGGATATTCTGGTCCAAGAAGAAAATGAGAGGGAGTCAGGTGAAACAGGACCATGTATGGAATATTTGCTGCATCACAAGATTTTGGAGACACTCTACACACTAGGAAAAGCTGATGTATGTACTTCTCAGCAGAGCAGATTGTCTTTTGTGTGAGCTCCTAATTCTGTAATAAGGACTGAAGTTCTACAGTAGGTGGTAGTGTGGGACACTGAACTCCAGCAAAAAGCTGTTTGCTTATACTACCAACATATTGCAAATAACAATTTTTTACAAATGTGCTCAAGGTGAGACAACCAGAGAGACACTGACTAAGACAGGACCCTGAGATTTGTTACTTGCCACACTGATAAGACTGACTGTGAAACTAAGAGAAACATTTTTGTTCAATCTAGAATTTATGTGGCTTCTGCAAGGCAGCATGATCCCTCTGTGTCCTTTGTCGAGTGTTGTGAGTTTTTTAGGTGAGAAGTTCTGTATTAGATACAGATTTTTGATAATTTTTCTGACTGTCATGAGTTATTTCCCAGAAAGACCTCCATGTCAAAAGGCGTTAAATTCAGCTGATCTCCAGACAGCTTTCACATCCGAGTCTCCAGTAGGAGTGTAGCCCTTGGCAGTGTTGTCTGATTCTTCATGTTGCCTTTGTGGCACACATGAAGTTATCTTCATGGGTTTGGTGCGTTCTTGTTTCTGTCTTTTTTGGCAGACTTCTGAGCTGAAGTGGGTGGGGTTGGATGGGTCATGGGGTGAATTAGCTTGGCAGTCCTTGTGCTAGAAGTTTCTGTATCGTGATGCAGATGCTATTAGGAAAGCATGGTGTATCCTGTTCTAAGGATAAAGGGAGCTCTCCAGAGTTTCATTCTCAGTCTTTTGCTCATTGTCACGAGTTCTTCGTCTATTCTATAACTACCTGAAGGAAAGTTCCAGCCAGGTGGGGGTTGGTCTCTTCTCCCAGGCACTCAGCAGTAGGACAAGGGGGCACGGGCTCAAGCTCTGCCAGGGGAAATTTAAGTTGGAGATGAGAAAAAAATTCTTTGCAGAGCGAGTGCTCAGGCATTGGAATGGGCTGCCCAGAGAGGGGGTGGATTCCCCATCCCTGGATATTTTTAAACTGAAATTGGCCGTGGCACTGAGTGCCATGATCTGGTAAAGGGACTGGAGTTGGACGAATGGTTGGACTTGATGATCTTGGAGGTCTTTTCCAACCCAATCAATTCTATGATTCTGTGATTCTATTCAATTTTACACAAATAGACAATGTAGGATACTGGCAGTCTGCACCTGGGATGTTCCTTGTTCTGGAAGGACCAGAGCTCTGCAGTCCCTGTCACACCAGCTGTCCTGCAATCAGGCTAAGATACCTGCTGTATTGAAAATACTGGCTCAGAAATACAGCTCATTCAGTAATCTATAAACTTCATCAAGAAACCAAGATTTGCTGGTGACATATGTGAAGTGGGTAATTAGTGGTGTGTTTCTGAGAGTTAAGTCCTTTTGCACTCATGCAAATATGCCTGTACAAGCAATTCTTGTACAGCCTGTCTTTACACTTTGCCACTTGTGAGTTGATACATCTGAAGTAAACACGCAGTTCAGTGCTTGCAAGGTGTTGCAAAGATCTGGTGTAAAAAGAGTAATTTCCTTTCACAGCAGTCATTCAGACTTACTGCATTACTGTGGGTGTGCCCTGATGGTACATATTTTGCCATTCTGTGCAATGGATTGCTTGGCAACTCACTGATGAGTAGGGATTAAAAATCTAGCGGTGCTTACTTTAAAAGGAGAACCAGGCTGGGCAGTTGTCACTGCTGGCTGTTGCCATTCCTGCTCCATCAGCTGTGCAGTGAACCAGAGGAGGGAAGATACCTGGGTTAAATTAACCTATGGAGTAACAACATTTATTAATGTGGTACAACACGTTAGTTTGGGGAGGGATTTAGCCAGAAACAAAGGTACATAAAGGACCACAGGCCATCAGATCTCATGGAGATAGGAAAGTCCTTTCATGGGATGTTGTACATGGGGGACAGTAGAACAGATGTGTGCATGTTGCACAGATACTTGTGATTCATATTCTTCTCAGGGAAAACAACAGCTTTGTCTTGTCCTGGAACATCTGTACATTTATAAACACTTTATCTGTCTGAGGTTAATTGCTTGTGACTTTGAGAAACCTTTGGTAGATATTAAGATGTTTATGGTTTATAATTCTTTATTTGTATGTACTGACTCAGTGAGTTGCTGGATTTTGTGGCACAGTACCTTAAAAGAGAGCTGACCTGTAGCAAATTAATTCCAAGTTAATTTCCCCTTATCACTATAATAGATCTGGAATATTTTCTGGAAAGATTGGTAGAAGGCTGCCCTAGAGCAGTTAACTGAAAGTATAAATAATTTGAACAAGAAAACAGCAATGGGATGCAACATTTTTTGTTGATCTCTGTTAATATCGATGAAAGAAATGTGTTAACAGATGGTGATTATTTTTAAAATACTTTTGGGTGTATTACTGCTGTTTAATTAGCCATTCTGAGCGACAAATTTGCATCTATGTTTTTCTCCACATTTGTTGTATTTTTGTTATTGTTCATCTGTTTTGTTTCAGTGTCCTCCAGGAATGAAACAGCAAGTTCTGGCTTTTTATACCAAGCTTCTTGGAAGAATACGGCAACCTCTTCTTCCCCACATAAATGTGCATAGGCCAGTGCAGGTACTGCTCAGATTTGAAGTAAACTATATTTTTGCATGACAAGTTTCTTTCATTCTGCTGTAGCTAATGGTGTCTTTAATTCTTCCATTGTCAAGTGAATTAAAGAAACTGCTCACGTGCAGGATCAGTTTTAATATGCTGATGATTAGAGCCTTGAACCGCCACTGCAGTGCAAGTCATAAATAATAAAGAAAATGTAAAGCAATCTAAATCTAAATGTTCAGGTCAATAATCATACATAATTGTGGTATGTATATAGAAAAATAATTCCATCCATTATTCCCAGAAAAAGCTATAGCTTACTCTGTCTTCATTGTTCGCTTTATGTGACAGAAATTAATCCGGCTGTGTGGTGAAGTTCTGGCAACACCAACAGAAAATGAAGAAATTCAGTTTCTCTGTATAGTATGTGCAAAGCTGAAACAAGATCCGTACCTGGTCAACTTCTTCCTTGAGGTGAGTAAATCTATTCAGTATTTTCCAGGTGTATTTACTGTGCACAGACAAAATCTAGTAGAGGTCTGGAGGTATCACATTGTGCTTCATAGCTTAGTTTTCATTCCATCTGGGATTTTTTTTTCTGGGATTCTAGAATTTTTGTTGTTTGGGGCGTTTTAGCTTCCAGAGATTTGATACATCTGATTTTCACTAGAATTTCACTCAGGACTCACAGTTGTACGTGCCTGAGGTCCTTGTCCTTTGTACTGAAAGTGCCTTCAGAGTAGGATATGAATTGTAGTGTAGAACACTGTGTAAGTGTTGGACTTGGACTTCCTGTCTTGTTTTGTCTTCAGCCTGAAAAAGACTAAGGGACAGATTGCAGGGGGCATTGAAACCTTGAAAGCTGTGAAGGGTTCTGCAGGACTGGGCCCTTATTTGGTGGTGGCACATACCCTGTAGCTGCAGTGCCAGCTCACTATCTACAGTAAGCACTATCTTCTATTACTAAGAAAGCCAAATATCTTTACTGCCCCTTCAAACTTAACGTGGCATCGATGAAATTGTAGTGGGAGGAGAAGCAGTTTCTAGACTGACTTCTGTTCCCATTTAGAAGGAGCACAAAAAGTGTGATTCATAGAAGTCCATTTAGAAATGCCCTTTGCGCCCACTTTGATGTTTCCTATGGTGACACAGTCTATTAAGTATGTGATACATAGCTGAAAAAATGTAGATACAGTGTTCCCCAGGATTATTTTACAAAGTTTCCACAAATGAGATCAGCAGAGGATGCAAAACTGCAAAGATTCATTATTTTCCATTGTTTGTGATTATCACTTACAAGTCAGTAGTAAAGAATCTATCTTGAGTTTGTTTTTATCTTAGCTAAATATCATCCTGATTACCATTGTATCCACTCTAGTTTTACAAGCAGTAGAAATGGTGTAAGGATTGAAAAGTCAGTATTTAAACACAGGAAGAACTTAGAAGCAAACTACTACATATATTACATGCAAAATGTGGTAGCATTCAGAACCAGATTACTTTCAATGTTACTTGTGTAAGGTGTATGGTTTAAAAAGAACCTTCTTAATTACTCCTACACTCAAATAATGCCCTTGAAATCAAACCTGAGAATCCCAATCATAAGAACCACAGGTGTTTCATCAGACATTGTTGGTGTTTGTCCCCAAAACAGCAAGATTCCAATATTATAAAGGAGACATGGAAATCCAGATGATTCCAAGTTTCAAAGGGATCTCTAGTTTCATGAAATGCTGGCTATGGAGTTCAGGCAAGCTGATAAAGATTTCTTGTAGCTCCTGTTTCCTTCACAGCATGATTCTGAATGTTGTAGCCTAAGGTATTTGTCTTCACAACTTCTGATGGTTGTTTCCCCCTAAGGAACATGGGGTGCAGAATTATCCTTTATTAGAACAGAATATTCTGGTTGTTCACATCTAGGCCTCTTAGAGGTGCTGTTGTTGTGACTTGGTCACCTTCAGGTGCATGAAAGGGTAAATTTACAGAATTCTGTGTGACATGTCTTTCTAAAATCTCCAGTATTTATAAACTGAAATGCAGATGGATCTCCCCACGGTATTCTGTTTGCATCTGTTTGTTTTGCTTCCTTCTTTGACTGTTCCTGATCAGTTTCTAGAGGATTTTGTGGACATAAAAGAAACTGAGTGTGTACAAAGCCAGGATTTCCTTTGTATGATTCCATATCAAATAGTATGTTGATAGAATGCCTTTTATATTCCAGTAAAATCTTTCATCTACATTGCTTAACCAATCAGGCTACATGGCATAACTGTCTCTAGGGCAGGTTATTTCTGTTGTGGAAATAAGAACTGGAAGAACATCATTCTGCTTACTTAAAGCTTTAAAAACGTACACTAGTTTTATTTTGGCATTAATGTGCTCTTTAAACTGACTTTTCCTAGTTCTTGTTTAGAGGTAAAGAATATACATTGTAACATTTGGTTTATTAGCTCTGCCTCAGTTGTATTTTATGCTAAACTTACCCCGTCTCATCTTATCCCATTCAGCTTGTTCCATACAAAGGTACACTTGATTCTCTGTATTTGAACTTCTGCTCTTGAGACATTAAAAAGTTATAATATAGTGTCTGCTAAAAAGATGTACCTTCATGTTATAAAATGAACAATAGTTTCACTGTTCACTTCCGTTTTCAGTACTGCAAATTATCAGCTTTATATTTCTCACCACAAATTAAGCAGATTCTGATCAGTTGATTTATTCACAGAATTATTTTTAAATCTCTCTGAACTCAGACATGGCATCATCCACTACAGGTTTTGAAACTCTGATAGTTAACATATCAGGAAAATATAAAAGTGTGTTTTTACGTTGTCTACTCTCTGTTGATGCTGAATTCTCAAGTACTTTGTTTAGAAAGCATTGAATATGTGTTTTGTGTAACCTTTTCTATTAGGTCATTCAGGATCCTGTTTTGCACCCTTGCAGGAGGCAGGTGAGCAGCTGAGCTGCAGAATTGCATGATAATACAACAGGAGGCTTAAATACACACAAAACTCTGCCTGTGTGTTGTTCACTGTACAAACTGCTTTGTGTTGCCTGCCAATATAAGAGTAATGAGCTATGGACACATTTCTAGGGGCACTCATACATTTATATATGTAAGGTCTGCTCATCAGTGCCTTGGCTAAGTGAACAATGGCCTTTCAAATGACAGGAGAGTCCAGACATGAAGTAATAAAATAAGTATTTTACCAAATATTGGCCAGTTTTTGAAAAAAGTAGCTTTTGCCTTTGACAACCTTCCTGCTTCTTTCGTGGTGCCAGCAACAGTGTGTAATCCAGGACGGAAATGTTGCTCCAGCCTTTAGTTCCACTTTAGGTGCAAGAGTGGCTGCTGTGATTCAGATATTTGTGTGTATTGATAAAAGAGTTGGGATGATACAGGAGGCCTCCAGAAGCTTTAAGGATAGACAAACATGGTTCAGACAGACACATTTTTGCTGCTTTGCCACCTTATGCTTTTCACACTGTCAAAAAAATATACATATGTTGAAGGAGTGATTTTCCTAGTGCAGTCAGAAGTCATACTTATTTTATAGCATACAGTGTGCTGCTTTACCACTGTTTGCCTCTCCAGGAAATTGGTGCTATGAGTGTATCAGAATGCTCAGTGCAAATTCCCCACAGTGAATGCACCGCAATCAAGCCAGTGTTCACAGCAGCTCTGCTTTGCTGCCCAAGACTGTCTTGTAGTCAGCCCCTGCTGGCTTGTATGTGCTAAACACCATTAACCCCAAATGGTTAGTCTTTTAAATTGTTAATGCTTGAGATATATTTGTAATAATTTTGGTGTTATCATAGAGAAAAGAACTGTTTGGATTTATAATCTCACTATTATGCTCAACTATAAAAAGTCTTGTGCTGCAGTCTGTTTTATGATTCCAGTAAAGTGTTATTCACCTGTGCCTATGCCAGAAGAACACTGAATTCTTGCCTTGCTGTGAGTTTCTTCTTGGTATCACAGAGCACAAATTTAAATGTCTTTTTGTGAGCTGGAGACAGATTTATGGGAAGACAAATGGGTTGCTTTTTTTCAGGCTGAGTAGAGATGCTTTGGAGCTTGCGAGAAGGTTCTCTGTGACCTGTTATAGTATCCAGTGCCCAGTGCTAACTTCTGGTATCTTCTGTCCCTCCAATCTACTCAACTGTTTCTTCATGAGAAACACAATTTCAAAGTACTCTGCTGTCACAAAAGATGTTTTTTTCTTTTTCCTGTTGAAGATAAAATCTCAAGAAATTTAGAATTATTGTGTGACTCCGACTGGAAATTGTGTTTCAGACACCAGATGAATTTGAGGCCTTGGCCTGGAAAGGGATGTTTTATGGTATGTGCTAAGGTCTAAAGGTGCACCCGTAAGGTAAATGAAAAACTGTCAAATTGTGGGCAAATCAAGTGAATACGTTCCTTCAGTGGTGAACAGAAAAAGTTGCCATCTCTTTGTAAATGGCATATTCAGCCTTGAAGCAAAATGGTACAAGGCTTAAGACAACTTTAAGCAGATTTAAAAATGTCCTAGGTTTAAAAAACACCCACGCTCCCACAGCCCATTACATTCTACATGGTTACTGTATCCAGCCTTGACTACTGCAAACGCTGATGTAAAAGAAATTGCTTTTTAGTAAATTTCTGCTTCAGGATGAACAGTAATTTCAATGGTGTAATTCCAAAAAATGCTTTGCAGAGTAAGTTAAAAGCAATGGCTTCCCAAGGATCAGCAAGTGTAATCACAGAAGACATGATAAAAGACCAAGACTCTGTGACAGACACGGGACAGCCTGTTCAGCCCGAAGAATTGCCCAGCGCAGCCAGAGTGGAGCACATGGAGAGGGAAGAGGAGCTCCCACAGCAGGGGGAGGATCCGTCCTTCAGCCTGGATGAACTCAGTGTCACAGCAGCACCCGAGTCCTCCACTGTTTGTCCAAATCAAGACTATAATTTAGTGAATTCTCTGCTAAACCTCACTAAAAGTCCTGTGAGTTGTTTTTTTGGTTTGGGGTTTTTTTTCTGTTTAATGTGATAAAATGAAATAGCTGGATGCTGTTTGAAGTGGGCAGAGGGAGTGAATATACACATATATACAAACTGTATTTTAGCTATAAAACCTAAAATGAGTTTTTATTGCAGGCAGCTTTTGTAAATTGAAAATTTTCTATGCCAATTCAGATCAAAGTAAAAACATTACTTTAGAAAATTGATACTAAGTCTGTTGATGGTAATGTAAGTGGCGTTTTTTAAGAAATATGTATAGGGTGCTGCATGTTTCAGGGAAAAGCTACATAGAATAATCAGAAGGTTAAATATTATCACAAGAGAATATTTTTAAAACAACTTTAAATTGTTCTGACTTAACCAAACCCACTGTCTTTGTAATGACACTGAGCTAGAAACTAGAAGTTTGTTTTCTTTAAAAAACCTGCTGTACATCTTACCCAGCTCCATCCTCAAATTCAGACTCAGATTTTTTTAGAAAATGTATTGGAGGGTTGGGTAAGCCTGTAATTGCTACAGCAGTGTTGAGAGCAGAAAAGCAACTCTACTGCTGCACCTCATCATTGTTACATGATTAGTTTACAGGATATAATATCTTGGTCTTGAGCTGACCTACAGCACTAGTTCTGTCAGCCTGAAGGGTGCAGTTGCATTCTTAGTATTTGACACAGAATCAGGTGAGATTCTTTATTTTGTAACATCCAAATTCACTAGAATAAAGTTTTAATGACTGAAAAGTCAACAAAAATAAATGCATTCACTCAACTGTGGGGGAATGAGGAGGTTTTATTCAAGAGATATTTGCTTGTTGATTTCAAGTGAGCTTCATTCACCTCTGATTAATTCTTCCATGCCCTTCTGCCAGGATGGCCGGATAGCAGTGAAGGCCTGTGAAGGCCTCATGCTTTTGGTGAGTTTGCCAGAACCAGCAGCTGCCAAGTGCCTGTCTCAAAGCACTTGTTTATGTGAATTGTTGACAGACAGGCTGGCCACCCTCTACAAAGCCCTGCCTCAGTCACTGGATCCCTTGGACATTGAAACAGTGGAGGCAATTAACTGGGGGTAAGAATTTTATTTTTGTATTTAATACACAAAGTGATGTTACACCCCTCTCTGAAACTAATGTTATAGATAGAGAAGGTGTATAAAATATTTCCCCCACCCTTGCTAAAGTCTCAAGAGCAGAGCTGAGATTCAGCTGCAGCTGCACCTTTGGGTGTCCAGGAAACATGTGATTTCTGACATGGGGCCAGGTTGGCCTGCCAGTCCCTTGCAGAGATTCCTCAGGGGGCAAACTTTCCCACTAAATTATGTTAGCACATTGTGTTGGTGTCACTGGAGTATCAGGTATGGTTTATATTCTCGTGAAGATGTCCAGGGTTTAGGAAACAGAAATTTCACTGTACACAGTGGGCACTGTAAGCTACTGCAGGGGGTGGGAATGGTGCATTTGATAACAGGCTGCTGTTGCAAAATTCTTGCAGCAAAAAAGAAGGAAGCAAAAGATCTATGCCTGTCATCCTAACTGCTTGCATGTTAGATGCTCAAAGCATTTCCCTTCCCCATTCACCTTACTATGGACTGCTCATGATCTGTTAGTACTGAGAAAAAAGAAGCTATTTGCAAAATGTTTACCAAAATTACTGGTGTTTGGTGTTAAGAATTAGAAAGGGAAAAGCCACAACTTTGAATTGTGGGAGAAATAACTATTGGAGTGCTTTATTGAAGGAAATGGTGTATTTGTTATTCCTTAGAGCCCTTAAATTGAGATAACATGTTTTTTCCCAGAAGATATAATCTACTTCAGGTATACACTGTGTGGTTTTGCTGGACTGCTTGAGGTTGCTTTCACAGTAGAGAAGAACAGTTGCCTTCATTTTATGGTTCTGTGACTGCAGGAGTTACTGACTCAGTTTCTGTGGTCTGTGTTTCCTGGGAGACCAGACTTGGTGATCAGTTTTCCCTTCTGACTGCAGAAATACTTAACCAGAGTTCTCCTGCAGTACATCCTGTGTATCCTTTAGCATGTCTCTGAACACCTGTGTAATGATGGCACTGCCAGATTAGTAGAGACTGGCAGAAAAGCCTTTTTAATGTTCACTTCATTACAAGCAGGTCATTAATTATTCTGTTAGGTTCAATAAGAATGAAGTCCAAGGTTCTTCAATTACTTGTAGACTAAATAAATATTTTTCTCTGTGTTCTCTAGTTTGGATTCCTATAGCCACAAAGAAGATGCATCTGCTTTTCCAGGGAAAAGAGCGTTGATTTCATTTCTTTCTTGGTTTGACTACTGTGATCAACTCATCAAAGAAGCACAAAAGGTTTGAAATGTGTTCAGATGATACAAATGTATTCAGCAAATAAGTAGTTCCAGTTGTTTCTTAGCTCTGGAGTTTGAGACAGACCATTTTGTACTTTTGTTTCAGACGACTGCTGTTGCTATGGCAAAAGCTGTGCGGCAGCGCTTTTTCATTGATGTTATGGAACCTCAGCTGATGCAAACGTGAGTAGCATCCTGTGAGACACAGGGTGGGATCTGAATTGAGCTGGTTTTTTTCACCTGAAATCCACCACATGTCTGATATGAAATACTTTGTTCAGTTCAGAGATCGGAATCCTCACATCAACTGCACTGTTGCACCGCATTGTTCGTCAGGTGACTTCAGATGTCCTGCTGCAGGAACTGGTGTATTTTATCCTTGGAGAGCAGAGGGAGCCGGAAACCTTGGCAGACATCAGCAGGCACCCATTGCGGCACAGGTTAATCGAGCACTGTGATCATATTTCTGACGAGGTGAGAGGTGATGCTGACACAGGACTGTCTGTAAAGGCACCTTTGTGAGGACTTCTCATATTTGTGTCAATTAACTTCTTTTGCCAAGAGAAAGAGTTCTGACTGCCAGCCTTAGAAATTCCCTTTAGAAATGAAAGTCAAGCTGTTTCCTCCACCGAGCGTATTGTGCCCTTTACTAAAGATTCTCTTCTGAGTTTGCTTGCCCACTATGCATATCTAGTTAGACTGGCTCACCTGTAAGACAGGGCAAACTCAGTTTCTGTAATTGCATTTTAATTTGTGCTTTATTTGTTGTGTCACTGTTGTTTTCCATGTTCTGTCAATTCTGTGTTGTTATCATACAAGATACAACTAAAAACTTGGGTTTAGATGAAGTAAGTGTGGTCAGAGAATATACACAATACCAACTAAAAGATTATATAATACTTTAAAGCACTTTACACACTATAAACATGGTTAAATTAGTTAAGTAAATTCCTCCTCAGGAACTACTTGTTTCATTATCTCCATGAAACAACCTTCACTCTACTTTTTCAAATAAAAACTAAGCTTGCCTGAAATACAGATCTATGCCTTCTATCAGTCTTTCAGTATTCCTACCTGCTCACCCTGTCAGAATGAGTTATCAGTATAAATTATCTGTGCAAAGCTAAGCACTCTAAAGCTGTCTTTAAAAATTGTCTCTGTATTGCTTGAAGTCAGTCTCCATTTAAAAGCCAACATCTCCATGTAAAAATCTTAGCCTGTATTTTTAGTCACAATATCCCAGCATTAATTTATTTTATTCTGGGTATTTGTTACTAACTCTAAGTCCTGTTCTGTGTCTCATTTGCACAATGATAACCTTCTTCCAGCACGGATCTGATTGTAATATGGAAAGCTAAATTGTGAGTTCTCTGTATATTCTTTGTATTATGGATATGTTATTTTGACAGATTTCAGAACAGTTTTTGTTTTACCGAGAAAAAATACGTTCCCATATTGATTTTCAGATGTGTGTGAACTCTTCATCCATGTTTATACCACATTCAGCATCACAATTTTTTAATTTTTCTTATGATTTTTGCGTCCTTCTGTAACATCAGTAAGTAATTGCAATGTTCTAGGATTTACAAACAGATATAAGGCAAAACCCACAGGACAGCAGTGCATCAGTTTATTGAAGTCAGCCTTTTATGTTGCAGATCAGCATAATGACTTTACGAATGTTTGAGCACCTATTGCAAAAACCCAATGAGCACATTCTTTATAATTTGGTTCTGAGAAATTTGGAAGAAAGAAACTATATGGAATACAAACCTCTCGGTCCAGAAGATAAAGATGTGGTAGAGAACGGGCAGATTGCTGGAGCAATGTAAGTTTCATTTTTAAGGGAAGTTTTCACAACAGCTCACCTGTATCCTTATTTTTAGAACAAAACAGTAATTGAAAGAAAAATGAGCCTGGATAGCACTTGAATGCTCTTGTCTGTTAATCCATATCCATAAAGCAATGCAGAAATTATTACATCAGCAACTTATGTAAATTCTTAGAACAGGAATAGAAAAAACAAAATTACCACAAACCACTGTGCAGAACAGTAGCACTCAGAGGTCTTTGTGTTTCAATTTACTGATGCATCTACCTATTAAGTCTATGCATATTTGTATTGTAATCAAGGAGATTATTCTTTAAGTCAGTCACTTAAGTGTCTTGCGTATATTTATGGTTCTGAATCATTTGTTGATGAAAGAACTTTTTTAGGACCCTACATAAAATCTTTCTAAAATACCCTACATAACTCTTGTAACTCATTTTTTTACCAATAGAGTAGTAAGGACTAGCCACACCAGTTATTTTAGTCATCTAAAATAATGAAATATTTCCTGAGTATAACTCTCTCTCCTGTGAAAACTGTGGTTACAGAGTTTAAGTGACTTAATGCAGTGATTTTGTACGAGTCAAAAATGCCTCCCCTGTTTTTCAGGATGCTGGGTATTGTAAAGGTTGGTGTTTCTGTGTATTAACTGGGTAATAAGGTGTGGATATGGTAGTGTTCTGGAAAACATCCTGGTTGTTCCAAGAAGAAAAACAGAAAGCATACCTTGTGACCCAGAGATACTCCTGCCTTCCATAATGTTTTGTGAATGGTTATGTTTTTTTCTAATATAATCTCACAGAGACCTGGAGGAAGATCCATTATTTACTGATCTGTCTCCAGATAACACATTGTCAGCTCAGGAGTGGCTCAGTGCTTCTCCACCTATCAGTCCAGAACATCCCAAAAATGATGGGAAGACTGAAGTTCATAAAATTGTAAATAGGTAAGTTGAAACAAACACTTTAAGAAATGTCTGAATGTGTGGGTGTCTGCACACACTGTGCAAATTAAATGTACTCTGTAATGGATGTTATTCTGTGCCAGCTGGGAAAATGACTCCACAGAAGGAAATTATGTGGCATTTTATCAGAAACCTACTTCTGAAAGATTAGACCTTGCATAAGTAAAAATAATTCAACATAAATGAGAAAAATAGAACTTTGCAGCTAATAGTCTTGTTGAATACTTGGAATTCACTATGAAAACTTTGTTGATTATAAAACTTGCTTTTCACAGAAATATTTGCTGTTACAGGACTTGACTGTCCTGAAAAAGTCTGAGGAGTCTTGCCATAAACATTTTCAAGAAAAAAAACCTCCTCAAAATTTCCTAAAGTTCCTTAAACACATACATAAAAGTAAATAATTATGATAATGTTCTGTTCCCAGAAAATGAGGGGCCCCCTCTGTCACCTGTAACACACCTCAGTGCCTGCCAGACAGACTGCAAATTGGATATCAGAGAGAGGACAAGCTCTGCTCTAAGCAACTTAGGGATGGTAATTCTCTTAGGAACTAATATTAGGACAAGGACTGTTTGCTCTGTTAATACATAGTAGCAAGGCAGCACTGGTATGTCAGAGCTGACCTATCTACTTACCCAGAAATAATCAGAGGTGTTGGCCAAAGGAAGCAAACAGCCCAGGGACAGCTGGGACAGAAAGGCACCGTCACTTCTTGCCCTCTTTCCCCCAGTGCTGCTATTTATAGTGTGTAGTGGACATGGTTTGGGGCAAAGACACAAAGAACATTCTCCTAAACTCACCTCGTGTAATCTCCATCAGTGAATACAATTTTTTTCAGAATATTCAGTGTTTTCCAGATAAGATGAACTTCACATAAAAAACTATTTCTGCATAAAAATCTTAACAGTAGCATCCAGCAGTTCTTGGCATGTGGAGAAAGCTGAAATTCACAGTCAGGGTCCAGAAATGGAGTTTTATTTTGCTGTCCAGAAATTTCAGTGGTTTTAATTTTATTTTTTTTTCCAAGACAGTTATTAATATGATTCAAAATTTCATGATGCATTTTAGGTGAGGTATTGGTGAAGTAATAAGGACATACAGTATTTGCACTACGTATCTGGCAAAGTCAGTTCCATTATATTTGTAACTGTGGCATTTATACACAAATACTCCTGTATGTCTTAGATGTTAATTTTTTGCCACAACAAACTATGGTAAATAAAGCTACCTATGAAGTAGGTTAAGAAAAATTTTGACTGTGATTCTCCTTCTCTTTTGGCTCATTTATTCCCAAGTATATATTTTTAGCTCTACTAAGATGGAGTCTGACCTTTAGCAAATACTTGACCTGGTTATGAATATTCCTTTTCATCTCCATTCTGTCTGCTGATTCTCAGAAAATGCTTCCACTGAGGATTTTACCTCTAGTGCTACATACAAAAGCTCTGAAGTATCTATCTTGTTATTACAAACAATAGCTGGAATAGACAGGCTTAAATAGATTTTGTATTCTCTGTTCTTCACACAAAGTTATGGTAGAATCCATGGATTAATTGGCCAGACAATTCAGCATTGTGTACCCTGGTACAGATGATGAGAAAGTATTGATCTGATGCTCTGTGGAATACAGATACTCATTAATGTCCTTTTTTTCTCTTTAGTTTTCTCTGTCTTGTACCTGATGAAGCAAAGTCATCATACCACGTGGAGGGGACTGGCTATGATACTTACCTCAGAGATGCCCACAGACAAGTAAGTCAGTGAAGCCTTCCTTGATCCTTGAGAATTTGAAATGCTTATGCGAACATACAAATGGTTCCGTAAATAGTTCTGTTAAATGCATCTTTTGGTAATGGAAGATGGAAAAATTCAATTTTCATTTTCTAATGAAAACTTACCTTTGGAGATCTTTTGATGGTGAATTCACCTTGTATTGCTCTAGGGGGAATAATGGATGACATTAAATGCATTAATATTCATATAATAAATACAGAGAGAGAAAATCTGAACCGCAGATAGATTCTTAATTTGCTTTTGCATTTATCTGCATTCTCTTGGAGAATTGCCTGCCAAGCTGTTTGAAAGAACTAAAAAGAAATTAAAATGCTGCATAGGAGTTATGCAATCTGGGTCTTTGAAAATAAAGGCTCATCATGGGGAATGTGCAGCCTAAGGCATTCAGGTTTGAAGTTGGGAGGTTGGGTAGGTAGGGAAAGCTTCATGATTTGAAATAAATGCAAGTTATGTTTTTACAAACACAATAGAAAGTTTCTTTGGTCAGAGGACAATCACTGTTTGCAGCTTTGTTATTGAAGTCTTTGGAATCTTCTAAAATAGAAAAAGTTATGCAAAGGAGCAGAATAACTGAGAGCTATATTTGGTAGGTAATTCAAAAATTCCATAACATTGGAATTACGTTATCAGCAGTTTAAGATGGGAAGCTTTGTTTGCTGTATTTATTATATTGCTTTATCTCCTGAAGTAGTCTCTCCTGAAAAGAAAGGGAATAGAAAATAGAGAATAAAGAAACAAAGGTTGATGTAAAATTCCCCTATATTCTATTCTTGGATGCCAGAAACCACTTATCATCTTTGTCTTTCTTTCATGCCTTGGGAAAAAGAGTATTCTGGGAGTTATTAGAGAGCAGAATTGGTTTCTGTCACTTCCTGACAATGATATGGCTACTGTTAAAATATTTCCCCCCTAAGAATAGCCCTGCCTATTGCTATTATTACATCCAAATTGCTGTTCTGCTTCCATATTTCTGTTCCTGGAAGGCTGCACAAGTAGGTAAGCTACATGCAGTGCAGAGTTTCTGAGTCTGTTTTCTCTCTCTTTTGCTTCTGTTTAGTCCTGTGTTCATTATTTTTTCTGCTATAACCTGTGCTCCTTTCAAGGTGAAAGGAGACATCAGGCAGCCCAGAGCAAGGGAGGGGAGAGGTTGAGAAAGACTGTTAGGAGGGATAGGAAACAAAGAGAGAGAAGAGGAAACCCTGAAGTACTTTTCATTTGTGTGTTCTGCATATACATGTGCCTTTCCTGTCCTGGGAATTAGGGAGCAGTATAGCTTGGATAGCAAGACAAGCTGCACGTAATGTAGTGGAAATATGGAAGAATGTACATGAATGCAATTCCTGCTTTAGAAGAACCATGATCAGGATGTGCATTGTTGGCTTTGCTTTGTGCTTTGGCCACAGCTGCTTTTTGGGGCTCTGTTCTCCACTCACTCTTTCTCAAACTACCCTAAGAGCAGGAATGTCAAGAAGAACATGAGGTGCCTGCTGAAAGTGCTTCTACTGATAGTGTTTACTTTGGAATGACTGTTCTTTTGAGTTTAGAGTTTCCATGTAGCTACAGATTATGGTTTTAAGGTGTATGGACTATTCAAAGGAAATGAAATGATTTCCATGGAGGTTTAAGTCTGTTTTCCTCACTACTTTTTTCTAGTTCCGGGATTATTGTGTCATTTGCTTACGGTGGGAGTGGCCTGGATCTCCCAGATCTTTGGAAAAGTGCAATTTAGAAGCGCCATTTTTTGAAGGACACTTCTTGAAAGTCCTGTTTGAAAGAATGGGCAGGATTCTTGATCAGGTAAGGAAAAACAGGTTAGGAATTCCATTTCTGCTACTTTCATCACTGTTAAAGGGCTGTCAGGTCTCATGGATTCCCATCAGACAGTTTTCTATTATAGTTTCAAATTACTGTGTAATGTCCTTGGTGCAGGTCCCTGCAGATCAGGATGTTACAGTGATCACTATTTTCTGCTTAACAAAAGTAAGAACAAAAACTCTCTTATCTTTGTTAGCCACCTTTTTCTGTACCAAATGTTTTATTGATCAGAAATATAATTTAAATTGAGTTAGGAAAGTATATCCTTAAAAGGTGAGGGTAAGATGGTATCTTAGGAATCCTTCAGTCCTAGCATTTTACTGTTCTGTTTTTATTTTACAGCCTATGTTGTAAAGTGGTTCTGTTTTCATTTTACAGCGTTTACACTTAAAAAGCATTGTACATATTCCAGTAAATAAAACATGGTACAGCTTCTTTATGCCACATTTCAGTGAACTTCAATCTAAGTCTTGTTCAGGAAGCAGTTTGTGTGACTGTGTAAGGTGAAAAGAAATTACTGCATCACTGCTAGTATTTTCCCTGTTCTTTCACTTTTTAAAAAACTGTTACCAGTGCATGGAAAGTTTCTAGAAGGCATTCTTTTCTATATGAAATGTGAAGTAGGTTTTCTTGCCTGCTTCATTATCTTCAAATAATAAAAGTATACCTGCTAAAGGCAAACAAATGTGATACAGCCTGACTGGCTCCTTCTTCTGAAAAAGAGGTGTGACATGTCAGGTCCAGATCAGTGCAGAGGAATGAAAAGAAAGTGAATTTTCCTAATACCTGTTTGTTTCTGTATTTCACCAGTTTGCACACCCTGTTCTTTCTGTGAGGGAGAGAGAAGTCAGAGAGGTTGTCCTTTGTGAAAACTGAATGTTTCTTTGCCTCCTCTAAACTCTGGGCTTACATTAGTCAAGTCAATGTTACTGCTTTAGGTCAGGAAGGTAATTTTTCTTTCTAGTAAAAATGAGCCCTGAAAGTCTCGATTGCCCTCCCTGTAATACCAGCTGGAGTGGCTGCAAATGTTTGAGAAGTACCAGTTTGAGAAGCCTGTACAATTCTTTCCTGTTTTGCATCTATTTCATCTACAGAATAAACAATTAGCTATGATAGTGCCAAATTTCCTGGTCACAGGCAGGGCAAGAGCCATTTGTAAATACAAATGCATGGGGGCCATGCCAGGAAGCCACTGGCAGCCTTAGGTCAGCTCTGTGAGTGTTCAGGGGAACACTGATCCGATTCTGTGCTGTCAGAAAGCATTGCAGAGGTGATGGGTGTCACTGACAGAGTTTCTGACAGAAGATAGCTGAGGCACACAAGTAAAGTGACTTTTTCAAGTACCTCATCTGCTAGACAATACCTTCTTCCTCCTGCTAATGTTATCAATTTCTGTGGAACTGACTGTTTGCTAAGAATTTTTAAAAAAATTTCCTTAACCTGAAATTTTGCTGGGTTTAATCTTAGTTAAAGGGAATTTTTTTAGGATATTATCTGATATAGGTCTGTCTTACTTATTCTACTGACATATGGACAGAAATAAAAGCTCTGTGTGAAGAAGCAGCTTTCCTTTATGCTCTCAATTAGTTCAAATCACAACAGCAATCTGCCTGAACAATGCTACACGTGTTACTGCTTTGTTTCCTTCTCTTCTTGGAACACCAGATAATGCTCATGGCTTCAAAGCTTCCTAATGAATTGGCTGACTCAAACAGCTCTAAAGACCCTTCTCTTACATTTCAGTCAGGTGGGCAGTGAATACATTTATGGGAGGAATTTGTGTCTCGCTCTGCAGAATAGCTCTGTCATAATAATTCAAAATGTAGTGATGTCTTTTACATGTAACATCTCTGGTCCAGGGCCTTAAAGCTTCTTTGTTAAAAGGTAGGGATGAACCTATGGCTGGAGTACCAAGTACAAAAAGAACTGCCACTGACTGGAAGAAATACGTGCTTTCACTTCCAAAGATCTGTAAGGCAACTTTGTATTGCAACAGTGTGTAGTAACACATTCAAGAATAAGGAACCTAAATATTAGTTATGTGTCCACCTGCCTGAACTGAGGTATCTGTTTCCATTTTTGTGATGTCCAAGATACTCCCACAGGCTTGTGATTACAACACAGAACTTGCAAGATCCACCCTCTGTGGAACCATCAAGAGACCAGCAGATATTCTGGAGCATCTGAGGTGGCAGGAGATGTTTGTGCACAGTCCAGTGTATTAAGTGTCAGATCTCTCTTGAGAAGGCCAATGCAAACATAGACATGTACACATACCTAAATCTGTCTGCCTTCATCTGAGGCTGAATTCTTCCAAATCTAAAAAGGGCAAGAATCTGTTCCCTGATTTGTCAGATGCTAACTTGAGAGCATTAAGATGCTAATTTGAGGTTGTTAAATCGTCCTTTTCTAGACGTGATTATGCCGTTGAGGATGTTACTGCCAATGTACAGTCACAGAGATGGAATGAGGGCCCTATAATCCACTTAAATTGACAAGGTTGATTGGCAGAGGTGTCAAAGGGAATGTCTGTCCTCTTGTCAACCTAGTCTGTTTTAACATTGAATAGATGGAAGAAAATTCCACTAGTTTGTGAATACTGGGCTGAATGAAAACATCAGCTTGTTTTCACTGTGATGGGAATATCAAAGATGGAAAAAAAGTATTTGGAATATTCAGGAGTTCTGGTGAAAATACTTGCTTTTATGGAAATGAACTTCTTACTAGAATGGTAAAATCCTTTATAGTAGGCCCTGTTTTTTTCCCATAAAATTAAGTATTAGTTTTTTCCTTATGACTGATGAGTGTCTTCCAGCATCTGACAGTGTTGCATCTCCCATTTGGTTGATTTGGGGGAAGGATGTAGAGAAGCAGCTCAGAATTCCATGCTGCTCTCCCAGCCCAGGACCATCTCATCTTCCATAGCATGCTGCCACAAGATGACGAGTCCTTCAGCAATGGTTCTTTCCCAAAAAAAAATAAAAGAGAAGAGAAATAACATATTAGCTGTAAACATGGATTTGTCTCTGCCAGTTTCCTGAGCTCTTATACTTCACAGTTTTCCAGCAGAAGCAAGCAGATGTTTAATCTAGGCTGATTCCATGCTATTTGTTTAGCTGAAGAAATGTTTTACTGGAAGAGGACTTACCCTACAATAAACAAGTGTGCAAAAGCTTCAAGTGGTTGTAGCACTTATATAGATAATATCTAATACTCAGCTGTCATAGTCACATCACTGCTGTTGTGAAAAGCAGAGATTGGGCCTGTCTTCTATGTTAACTTTTTATCTTTATTTATTCATAACCCTGTATAAGGGTTCTAGTAGTTAAATAAACATGAGCTGGATGAAAAGAAGCCAACATGAAAATAACTAAGCACTGTGTTTTCCTTTTCTTGCAGCCCTATGATGTAAATTTACAAGTTACATCAGTGTTGTCCAAACTGTCCCTGTTTCCTCATCCTCATATACATGAATACCTTTTGGATCCTTACGTCAACCTTGCCTCTGGCTGCAAGTCTCTCTTCTCTGTGATTGTCAGGGTGAGTAAACACACAGGTAATACATATGGCTAAACAGCAGAAATATATTTCATAACTTTGCAGTTAGTGGCAGTAGTTGCTGGGTAGTTCAAGTTGACAAGAAGTCTCTTTGAAAACACTTACTTACAATCTTAATTTGAGTCAAAGATTTTGGATTTTCTACCTAAAATAGTGGAAATTTTATTTCTCTATCCTCGTGTCTTCAGAATTTTTTGTTGCTTAGTTTCATTTTATAGGTGCAAGGTATCCCCTCTGGCAGTGATGTTGCTCTAAACTGGACTAGGTCACATTGCTGTCACTTGCAGGCAAAGTCAGGTGGTGCCATGGGAACAGTCCAAGTACAGGTTTGCACCTGCATGGGAAAGAGATGGCTTTGCTACACACACAAGAACACTCCTTAATACCCTGTGCCTGGACGAGTATCTGTGCTCAGGATCTTTTTTTTTTCTGATTAAGGCTGTTCTTGATGATGAAGTCCTGGATTTACCAAAAGTCCCCTTCTCCCCCTTTCTGATTCCATCCCTTCCTGCCAGACCCGCATCCTAGAAGTGCTGGCAGTCACACTGTAGTCTTCCCAGTCAATCCCTCTCTTACCCCATGCACCAGCTGTTATTAAGCTGGTCAGGAGCCTGGTAATGATGCTTGCCCAGTACTGTCAGAGGGCTTGGCAGCCCTCCCCATTCCAAAATATAATCTTCTCTCTCCCCTTGTGTTTTCCCTAAAACCATGAATTTACTGGTCAATTGCCTGTGTCAGCATTTTCTGAGACAAATTAATCTTTGACATAATTAAAACAAGCAATGCCATTTTTAACAACCAGAAGTAAGGCATTTTTATCTCTTAACTTTCTGCATCCTCTTTTGGGGCAGAGCAGCTACTGTGCTGTTGTTCTGTGACCCTGTAGGAGGTTGCAGAGTCCTGGGCACTGAAGCTGTCACCTAACCTTGTTGCCAGGCACTCTGCAGAGGTGTTAACTTTGTGTGTCAATGGCATTGGGCTTTACAGGTCGTCGGGGACCTCATGGTGAGAATCCAGCGCATCCCAGATTTCACTCCCAAACTTCTGCTGGTCAGAAAACGCCTGCTGGGCTTGGAGCCAGAGGGGCCGATGTGAGTAAATACAATGCATATTGTCCAAGACCCATGGCTGGTTTTGTGTGTGTGCCAGTCCTGATTCGCTGCGCTTTTCTCTCTGTCGCAGCATTGACCACATGACGTTACTAGAGGGCGTGATTGTGCTGGAAGAGTTCTGCAAAGAGCTGGCGGCGATCGCCTTTGTGAAGTACCACACCTCGGCCACGCCGTGAGCAGCCCTGGGGCCAGGCTGGGCACAAGGCCATCCACAACACCCAGAGAGAACAGGTGGTGCCTCCTGGCAAAGTGCCAGGGGATGTTTGGCAGAACTGGAAGACAAATTCCTTTCACCAGATGTTGAGATTGCAAGAGAGGGGATTCAAATGAACCTAGACCATGAGTGAAGGCATTTTGGGAGAAACCAATACATAACATTTCTAGCCACTGTGTGAAGAGCTGCGAAAGCTGCATGAAGAACCACAGACATCAGACCTTGGTTATTCTAATGACAATGTTCAGAGTTTGGTCTTCTATATGTTTTGGGGCTCACATGCACTTTGTGACCATATTACTTTTAAAAAACAAACTTATTTTTTAACATTTTTATGTCTTAATTCTTTTTCTTTTCAGTTGGAGATATGAAAGAAAATCACAGCTATAGTTGCAATGATGAGGTTCAAAAAATCCACCAATTTATATACAGTAGCATATGTTAATGAGGGATCATTTTTGTTTTGGTGGGTCTTAAACACAACTCTGAGCTTGATTCCTCAGTGAATTACTCCAAGAGATATGTCAGTATAAAATCAATACTGATGAAATTAATCCTGATTCGGCATCACATCCATAACAATTATATGTGAAGTGTAACATGTTTGTAGCATGTTTGTCTCTGTCATTCCAAGCTATTGATCTCAGGTCATCTGCATAACTAGATTTGCTTCAGGTTTTTCATGAGAACTGTCGTTGTTTGATCCGGGTCACCTTTACAAAGAGGTTAATTCTAGGACACCAGTAGTTGTTGCTGAAACAGAACTTTTAATTTCTTTTAAATTGATGTTTAGCCTGAATTGGTCTAAGAATCTTTTGTGCCTTGAAACCTGGCAGCAGCATAAACATTCTGTTATGTTTTGAGATGTTTTTATTGCTTATCTAAGCACTGCAGGGATGCCAACTCAGTTAAAGCATTGATGACTTCTATAGGACCAAAATTTGCCCCTGCTTTTCAGTGCTGGCATGCAGGAATGCCTTTCAGCGAGTCTTTCTCAGTATGACAGCACCAGCCAGGGCAGGCGTTGGCACTGCGAGCAGAGGGGGCCCTGTCACTGTGCTTTGCTTCTGTGGGTGGCAGCCTGCACTGGGAGAGTCCTTGCTGAGCAGTGGCAGGGGTGGGGGCTGTGCTTGAACCTTCAGTCAAGCTGAGAGACCTGCCCTGCTCTCCACCCCTCCAGTGAACAGATCCTGGGCAGGCACCCTGGAGCTTCTCTCCTGTTTACACTGTCTTTCCTCATTTGTCTGCCCTCCTGCCTTGTTTGCACAGCTAGAGCCCCTTTCAGATGCCATTGCTCATATGCAAATAGGGACTCATTTACTCAGTCACTGGAGTTTTTCTGGATTTACATGACTGTACCTAGAATCAGATTCTGTGCTGGATCCATGCCTTTGAGCTCTTGTTTTTTAATATTTATGGAACCTGGATGTTGAGAGGCCTTTTAAGTTAGCAGATTAATTAGTGTCACAGTTAATGGGCTAAATTTATTCATTTCACCAGTGAAGAGGGTCCTGCTGTAAAAGCTTCCAGTAAAGGTTCAGATGGAGAAAGTAGCTCTGGAACTGGGGAAACATTTTGGCAGGTAAAACCTATATTCACTGGCTTCTTGTACTGGAACACTTGTAAAAAGTGTGGCATTTCTCTGACAAACAAAAGCATGTTCTACTTTCTTACCTGTTTGGGTTGTTGGGTTTTTTCACAACCAAGTAGCATAGTAGGATAACGTTTTAAAAAATGACGCTTTTTTCGTTTTTGTTCTGTAGAAACATACCTTGAAAGTAGCAAATTATTTGTAGTGATCTGTGTTGCAGTTGGTCCACGTTATAACCTTTGTTAATACCTGACACATAGTTTAGAACATGAAGTCTATACAGAGAGATGGTTAATACATACATTTATTATAAATAAGGTCCCAATTCAGTAAAAGAGCTACACATAAGCTTAATTTCAAGAGTTTTGTCCTTAAATCACAATCTTTTATGTGAACAAAGTTAAATTGTTGAGCACAAATGATAATGCTTTACTGAAATTGGATCTTTGTTGGTTTTGCTTAAGCCTAATTATTTTTCCTCAAATCTTCTATTTTTATTTATTTTTTAAGTGTATGCTCCAGAATACTTGTCCCAATTTCAGTGGAAACTGGAAGTGATAATACTACTATAAATGAAAGTGAGAGAAATGTTAAAACTTCCAAGAGCATTCCAGGTAACACAAGAATTTATAAAGCCATTCAAGAGATGCCTGATCTCAAATGAAAGCATTAACATCACCTCCTTTGTTGCCATTGCTGTTTTCACTGATACCTGAGCTCATTACACTGTAATGCCTCTATGGCATTTTAATGCAAAACAGTCTGTGGAGCTGCAAACACTGTTCCTTAAGCTTGTTCATGAGAAAAATAAGTAGCTATAACTGTAATCAGTCTTAAATTCAGGCTGTAATTGTTTGGTCTCAGTGGCATTGGTGATGTTCTTGCAAACCAAATGTTATTTGGTTGATAAATTTCTAAGATGTGGATCCATCCTGATAGAAGTGAAGCAATCCTTAAAGTTGCTTAAGCCCAAACTGCTTTTGTGAGTGCTGCCTCCAAGCCCTTAATTGCCATACCTGATGACAATGACCTTTATTTTTGTAATAGTGATTTAATCTTCTTTAAGACATGGAACTCATTTAATTATTTTTTTCTTGTGATATTTTTCATGCACTTTTTTCAAAGAAAAAGGTTAGAAGTTGGTTGAGGTCCATGTTTTCACCTTTTCGATCTATGCATGCCATTGAGGTGCCCATTTTGTTTCTGTGTGTGTGTGTTTGTATGTGGTTATTTATTACCCAGTGAGGGACACCTGAGAAAATACAAGGCCTGAAGAGTTCATGGCATATGCAGATCCTTCAGATGTCAGTGGGAAATGTGAGTGCTTATCACCTTAGGAAATAGGGCCCCTAGTATTAGATTGGAATCCTTGAGAAGTAATACTAGAACAATTTGTTATTTCAAAAAGCAGACCCAAACCACATTTTAATCCTGATGCACATGTGTGTAAATAGAAGCATTTTTTGCCTTTTTTTTGTCATTTATAGTATGTCTTTGATTTAGACTCTGATTTAGAAAATTTTGTAATAAGCCATGTGCTAGCTCTGGTAGAAAACGTTTGTCCTTAGTTTCTCATATGATTGTAATATTCCTGGTATTCAGATCCTGTCTGTGTAATGTTCTGACTATATATTGTCTGTGCAATATAAAAGCTGTGACTTGATACACAGCTTGAGTCTGGCTGTATATCACCTCTGTATATATATATATATATATAAAAGGACCAGAATCCCGAGCTTGCTTACACTACGATTAGTGTAAAGATTCCACACTTGATTTTACAGGGCACAAGTAATCATGGAATGGCTTTGTAAATGCATGGTAATCTCTACCATAACCTGCTGTGTAATCTCACAGATGACATTTTATGAGTGCTCTTTGTCTTACTAAAGAAATACTAACCCCAAGTGCTTGGTAAAATCAAAGGGTCCTGCAGTAGACCTGGGGCTATGTGGAAAATCCATGTCTGATATTGCATATCATGCAGGGTTTTCAAACCATGTCCTTCATGCTTACTGTGCCCTGTAAAATAGTGTAACTATATAAAATATATACTCCTTGTTTTGCCTCCTGCCTTGTTTACATTAAACAGAGGATATTCAGTAAAAATTTTCTATTAAACTTTGTGTAGGTCACTTACTAACAGTGTTGCCAAGGTTTCACAGGTGTGGGATTTCCAATGAGGAATTGTTGAAACAGCCACATTACCAGCCATACAATACTGTTTTATGAAGGAGGTTGTGGTAAAATTCAACTTTTTGTGCTAAAAAAAATGCATGGAGGATTAAAAGGGATATTCTCAAAATAAATTAATTTCAATGAAGCAACTGCTTCTGTTATTACAGAATCCATAATAGTTCTTGTTCGGATGACCTTAAGACTGAAAATGTTTTAACATTTTTCATCATGCCTTTGATCCTGAAGTCCTTATTTAATTTGAGTCTGTCACAGCAGTATCTTTTGGGATAAACTTGTTTCCTGTACTATCCTGTGCAGAGCTTGGAGTGAATCACTGTGCTCTTGCCCTGGAAAATGGGAAGGTAGACAAGAAGGGAAATGGCTGGGATGGAGCCATCCTGAGCACAGATTAACATCTGCTCTTTCCTGAGAGCCCTAATTTCTGTCCAGAAAGGCTGCAGCTGGTCAAGACCTTGGTTTTCTATTGCATTTGAGCGCAGAGTGCGTCAGTCACAACATTCGTTTATTGAATTAGGGACAAATGTCTGGCAGGTACATGAATAAGCATCATTTCTTCCTTCAGAGCCTTCAAGGAAGGCTGTTGTATGTAAGGGTTTATATATGTTTTTATATTTTTTGTAAATTGCATTTATTGTGGTGATTCTTTTAGTTTTGGTGTCCTTCAAGTTTTCATCAGACTTTCAAAAGTCTTGTCACTCTGTAGGATCCCCTCTGAGGGCTACATCTGGATGTTAAGCTGTTTCTCCCCGGTATTTAACAGCTGCAAGTGCTCCTGCATTATGAAACCAGAACAGTGCTACAGCAAGATGATGCACTTGACAGCTTTTTTATAGCTCTCTGCATCTTTCTTCCATCCTCTTGGGTCTCAGAGATTGTCATCTCCCACCCCAGATCGTTTATTTGCTGTGCCTGCTTGAGGCATTTGGAGATTTAGGGACAGTTTAATTTCTCAATCAGTGACAGTTGGATCAGATTTGAACATTTGGCGTCTTGTATTTTTCTCTTACTTTGATATCCTTGAAATGACTGAGTTATTGAAGCATGATAAGCTTATGGCACTTGCATTGATACAAGATTTTGGGGCTCCGCATTCTGTTGGAAAAACAAGGAAAAAAAAGGAGTGTTATCAGTGTGTGGTCTCTACTTCATATTCATTAACTCATTTTACAAATTCTCAGCCAAAGTTCTCAATACAGATACAAATAGCACAGGATCTACTGACTTGGTTAACTTTTTTAAATATTAACAGAACTGGTGCTGTGAAAGCCTCAAGGATTTTGCTAGTTTGGTATGTGATCCAATTGGATTAAAGTGGATTAATGCTCAGTGAAGTGAATCTGTCACAACTTGTATGAGCCCTTTCAGCCTAAACCCATGTGTTCCTGGTGCATCCTTTATCAGCTGAAGTTCCCTTTGAACAGTGAGAAAAAGAACTGAAGAGCAATTTAAGAATCAAGTGAAGCATATGGTGGATTACAGTTTTCAGGTGTCATAAGCTTCTTGGGAATGCCAAAAAAGAGTGTGAAATGTTACATTTTACATGTTAGGACTGTTTGCTGGCACTGCCTTTGGAGTCAGATCTGTGAGGATAAAAAAGATGCATCTTGGAATGTCGTATCTCATGGGGCTACTTAAACTGCCCTTGCTAGGATAGTACATGTATTCTGAACTATGTTTTATTAATCTCCTGCTAGTGGTATAGAATAGAATAATGCTGGGGGTATAGAATCTACCAGAACAATGCTGTGGAGCTGACGGCTTTGTCAGTGTCTTGCACCTTTGGCAAAGCAGACACAACTGCTGGCTTTGCCTTTCTGCTCTATAGCATTGTAACTCAGTAGGGGTTCGTATGGTGTCCCCTCCCTCTGGTAAAACATATTACATACTGAAAAATAAAGAAATGTGAAGGGAAGAACCCCGTTTCTCTGCTAGGCTGTAGGAACATGTTCTCTTAATCTCTTTAATTTTCAAAAAGGTGAAACTCATTATATTCTAAAGTGAACAGTTCCCTGAAATAACTACCGAAAAGAGGGAGGGTATCCACAGGGACCCCTAGAGAGTGAGTGCAAACGTGCTTTAGTAATTTGCACTGAGGATGGCAGGAACAAGACATTTGTGTTACGTATTTCAAAGTGTGTAGTATCCTGTTTCCAGTTGGGAGAGATGAAGCAGACAAGAACATAAAGTCTTTGTGCTGAGTAATACATTTAATAAGATACAGGAAGTTCTGCAGAAAACAGCAAAATATATTAAACTGATTTTAGAGGGGAGTGCAACAGAGATAATGAAGTTTAGCATGGTTAAATTATGGCTCAGGGTTAGAGAAACATTATTTCCCAGTAAAAAGATGTGGAAGACTTAAGCACCAAGACTGGAAGAATTATGAAGCCTTAATTTATTGGAATGCAATTGAGAATGAAGTCATGTCACTGAGGAAAATTGATACTCATTGTCAATGAAAACTCCCTGATATGAATGAACGCCACTAGACCAGAAGTGGAAGCAGCCTGTGTCCTCACACTTAAAACCAGAGTGGACAAAATGTTGAATGTTTCAAGAGGGAACCAGCCTGTGTTGTTGAGGAGATGAAGTAAACACACATTTACATCCCCAGTCTCCCGGGTAATGAGGGGTTCCAGAATGACTTGGATTTGTTCTGCTAGGAAGCAGGCAGATGGACTGATCCACTTGAGCTTCTCCTGTAAAGGAGGAAATTTGCTGCAATCTGAGAAAAGCAATTTTCAGCTTTCCAAAATGCAACTCAGTCACATAACAAGCTCTCTGCAGAAGCAGCGCCCGTCACACCCAGCGGGTGGCACGGCTTGATTAGCAGGGCCAGGATCCCACCCCCAGTGCTGAGAGCAGAAACAAATCACCTGTACTCTGAATCGTCATTATCCTTTACTTGAGGAACCCACTTCTACTTCCCTCATCTCCACATCCACAGGAAGCACCTGTCAAGTTCATATTTCTTAATTTGGGTCATGAATTTTTATATCCTAAGGCTCTCAGAGACTCCCATTTCTGCTGTTGGCAGGCTGTCCATCAACACTGCACATTTACAGACAATTTTCCTTTCAGTTTTCTGAGAGGGGAGAAACAAGCCTTGTATTGTTTATCCTGGCTTTTAGACTCACATTCTCCTGCCTTGTTAATTCCATCCTTTCAAATCTCTGAAAATGTTTTTCGTCTTGTCCTTCACCTTGAGGATTGAGCAGTCAGCAGTTTGTACAGCTCAGCAGGCGGGAGTGTTACAGGCAACACAGATAAAATCAAAGCTGCTTCTGCCCACCCAGGCCAGCTGCAGGATCTGCAGGGGAAATCCCACCTGTGTGGCAAGCCTGCTGGACTGGGCAGAAGAAACACCTGAAATCTATGGAAATTTTTCTGTCAGTTGAAATGCACAGTCTCCATTCTCTGCTTCACAAACTCAGTATGTCTGATAGAGTTTTTGGAAGGAAAAAAAATTAAGAAAAAGGTGGGTTACTGAAGAAAACTGGAGAGCTTGGTCATGTCTAAAAGCAAGACACCTAAGCAGATGTCTTCTGCTGATTTAAAGAGCGTGTCAGTCCAACTAGTGACCAGCAACAGTTCCAAACTTGCCATCAGCCACATTTGACACCAGCTCAGCGCAGGGACAGAGGACCCGGCTCGGCTCAGGCACGTGTGGCACAACTGTTGTCATGGACCAAGGGAAATGCAACTGTTTGTAACCCTTAGAGGGGATTTTGCAGCGTTACCACAGAAGTATAAACCAGTGAGAGGAGAAGCATATTTCATATATATTTATATGTCATAGATATGTGAAATACATGTTTCATATCTTTCATATTTCTGATTGCTCAAAAATTTATTATTTTGATGCTGTTTCTTTGTTCAAATAATCACATACAAATTACTAAAGAACCAAAGCCTGAAGAATTTGGGATCAAAATGTAGTTACTCGAATGTCTTGCCTTTGCTTACGTTGGCAAAGACTTGTCAGGACCATATAGGATACATATTTAAGCCAGCAATAACCGAAGTGTTACCCTCGCAGAGCCAGATACCAGAAGGCTGCTTCTCTGTTGGTAAATAAGACCTCATATTAGCAGCTTAGAATTTTGCTCTTCCCTGACTTTTTGCTGATATTTAGGAAAAGTAATAGTAACACTGGCTAAATCAGACATCAAAATTGTGCAAGCAGCAAGCACTTTCATGCTATATATATTAAATGTCTCCTTCTCTGGAGCCATGATCTCAGCCTGGATCATTAAATAAGGGAGTTGGTTTAATGTAAGCCAACAAATCACAATAAATCTTGATGTTTCCATGATGGCAAATATGCTTATCAGACCTTATTTTTACATTCTAAAAGATCAAGGGTGAGCACAAACCCTTTCCCCCCTCTTTCATAATTAATTCCAAATGTCAGTTGATCTACTAACATAATTCTAATTGCCAAATTTCTAAAGTAGTGTTGCCTTTTTGTTTCTAAATATCAACCAAACAGAATAATGAACAAATAGATGCCTTGATATGATTAAATATGATCTGATCAACCAGTGGGACAGGCCCACAGCTTCCAAACCTCTCTCTAGTTTATGTCTCTCAAGTGAGATGATGACAAGGAGCATTCTGACTGGTTCTACATAAGAGAGGAAATGTGCAACATGATAACTTTCAACCTTTAATTTCTGGGGTAGAAGGTGGAAGTACATTATGATGGATACTTTTGAATTAAGGCATATATACTTACCTTGGAAACCATTATTTGTATATTCTATTTTATTTCAGAAAGAAGCAAAGGTGTGGGAACTGTAAATAATGCCATGCTAATATTCCAGCCAGCACATGCAGCAGTTGTTGCCACTTCAAGACACATATTACTTTTTACACCTGATCACTGTGTCTTCTTCTGTTAATTATTTTTAAGCAGTTTGCTTACTAACCACACATGGAGGTGATGCTGAGCAATCTGAGCAATTCTGTTGGGCTTGTGGTGTAGAAAGAAGCAAATATGTTTTGTTCTTCCTGTGACAGATGGATGACTTTGTTAATAGAGGAAGCTGTCACAGAGAAATTACATATATAGACTTCATTTACATTTTTAAAGTACAAGCTATATAGGTGCAATGTATCTTTTCAGCTCTTCAGCTGAATTGTTTGGTGGAAAGAGCTTGACTTAGTCTTGGCTTACTTCTACTCGGCAGCTAAATGAACAATTATCAGAAGCCCCCAAGAAACTGCTCCAACATTGGCCCCATTGTTTATTTCTTCAGTGGAAAAGTGTGGCCTGCAAGAGCAAGGTGACCCAGATAAAGATCTTCTCCAGGCTGAAACTGAAATTTGATAACAAAAACTTGCACCATCATGAGCCAAGGTCACTATAATTGTGTAAGTCTACTATTTTAGCAGCTGAAGATTCCACCTGATTAACCTATTTATAGCTTTGTATTAATTCAGAACCACTTATTCCAGAGGCTCCATGGAATTTTATAAACACAGCCAAGGAGACACCAATCCTGAGTGCAGTATGGCATGAGCTGGCTTCATAAGGCAGTTCCTGATGCTGGGCTGCTCCCTGTGCCTGCAGCTCCGTACCCAGGCCATGAGTGGGATGGGGAACAAACAAACTTATGAACAGCACAGTAATGCACTGTGTAACCCTGTTGTGTTGTAAGTCTATGGCCACTAATGGGCCACAGGTTGTGTGCTGAGTTTGCAAGGCCTCAGGGCTGAGCTGTGACAGCCTTGATTGGTCTGGGCTTTATTGACCTGCCTGCAGCTTTGTTTGAATTAACTGCAACAGCAGTGTTTCTTCTACCAGGTGGTTATGGCTAAATTCTCTTACTTTGCTTATCACTGCAATGCTGCTGCTGTAGTTCTTCACTCTAATGACAGATTTGGGCTGGTGCATTGGCTGAGGCCTGGAGAGCATCATAGCAGAGGAATATTGGCATGGGGAAAGTGATGGAGCACAGGCTTCACATCCATGGTGAGTTAAAGAAACAGAGCTGGAGCTGGACAAAGCTGGGGTTGGGGATAACAAAGACAACAAAGAAATAGTTTCTAGCATATTTAAAAGGTGCTGTACATAGCAAATGCAGGTGGGATGTGGAGGTTCAGAGTAATGAATAAAGGATAAAGCTATAAATAGGTTAACAACCCTATTAAAATGAACCCAAATGGGTCTTAGAGTAACTTGAAACTATCAGCATGAACAGCGTAGTCCTCCCGGAAAAGCATTCCAGACACCAATGACCTGCAGCAGCAGCCCCAGCAGGATGACAGCACAGACCAGAGCCCCGAGGAGCAGGGGAAGGGACCATCAGGGAGTAGGGTAGAACATAGAAGAGCACTTTTAACTTTTATTATTAGCATTGAATTTTTTGTGCTGCTTTCTGTAATTACGTCTGGGCTGATGGAACAGACTGCAAGTACAGGAAGGAAGAGGATCAAACACACCAGGAGAAGTCCAGTCCCCTGCTGCCAGGAAGAAGACTCTGACAAAGCAGGGACAGATACTTCTGATGAAAAATGTCATCCATTTTGTTGTTGGTTTTGATCCTGATACCCTCCTTGCTGTGGAAAAGCTGCTTGTGGGCTTCTCCTGCCTAAGAACAGTGACATTTGATGTGAAATCTGTCTGGAACTGAGACTGGGCATATGCATAAGGCTGTTGGTAAATACCATTCTTCAACATTTAAATGGTGTTGTAGCTCCAATTTGGAGACTTTAGCTGAGTGCAGCCACACCATCCCTATTAAAGAAACAAGAGAACACCTGAGTCCTGCCTCCAACCAAGCATTTTATAACAAAAGCTCCTTTTCTTTGTTTGAATCTAGATAAATCTACTCGAGTCATATTCTACTCTGCTACTGCCCCTAGGTTTGACTTGAATAAAAAATGACAACTGTGACAGTCAGTATGACCCGACTGCTAAAACAGAAACACAGAATTTCATTTGTGTGCTCATCATTATTTAAACCAGCAAATATTAAAATTGTGTTTTACCATAACATATTTTTCTTTGAGTTGGGTCCAAAATAATTTCATTCTCTGGTTATTGCATTGTTTCAGTGACAACAAAACCATAATTTTCTTAAGGGGGTCAGTGTGCATGTGGGAAACAACACACATCAGTGGGTACTGCTCTTGGTATCCATTTGTCTCTCGGTTCCCTGAGTCACTGTTATGAGGCATTTCCAGGGAGCTGATACTCATGTTTTAAACCATTATTTTTTCTACCATCTATGAGCATGTCTGACCCAGAAATCATTCCGTGGCTGTTGCTGCTGCATCCTTCAGGGACAAAATGTTCTAAAGAGCTAATGTTGCTCTTTCATTAAGAAACCTATTCAGAACCACAGAGAGTGATTTTGACAGTGCAGTTGGTAGTTGCTCTAGGGCAGGAGCTTGACAGGAGTCCTATTTTAAGCTAAATGAATGTATTCTGTTTATTTAAAGAAGCAGAGCCAGTTACAGATTTTGGTGTCCATGCACAAGTGTATGTGCATCTTCTGTGGTCTGCCTTTCCAGATTGCAGAAAATAATTCTGCCTTGATACATAAAAAAAAAAAGTGGTTGTTTCTGGACAGCCCTGGCATGAAGATTAAGAAAGAAATAGGAAAAGAAAAAGAAAAAAGAAAAGGAAAATGGGAAAGGGAAAGAGAAAAGGAAAAACTAAAAAGGCAAAGGAAAAAAAGGATTCCTATAAACTTGAGATCAGTCATTTCACCCTGAGTGTCTCAGGTTTTTCTAGCATGAACACATTTTGCTTTTTCATAAAGAATCATAGAATCATTTAGGTTGCAAAGACCTCTAAGATCATCGAGTCCAACTATTAACTCAGCACTGCCACGCCCATCACTAAGGCACATCCCCAAGTGCCACATCTACACATCGTTTGAATCCCTTCAGGGACGGTGGTGTCTCCAGCACTTCCCTGGGCAGCCTGTTCCAATGCCAGACCATCCTCTTGGTGAAGAAATTTTTCCTAATATCCCATCTAAACCTCCCCTGGAGCAACTTGAGGCCATTTCCGTTTGTCACCTGGGAGAAGTACCGACCCCCACCCATACGTTTTTTTGGGTTCAAGTGTGAGTGGAGACAGAAGGACATTTAGTGAATATGGGAAGTTAAAGTGAAGGGCATTATGGTTCAGAGTAACAGAGGAGAGAAACTGCTTGCAAAGATGAACAAGGGTATAGTTTCATGTCATGGTTCTTCAAAGCTGGTTTTTAAAAAGTTCATATCCTCAGCTGCTGGGCATCGTGTTTTATAAACAACATTACACTGATCATTGCACCACAGCCCAAAAAGTTCAACCAGCACAGCTGAAGGTTATAAACTGCTGCATGGAGGTGGAAACTTGAACCAGAGCGGGAATGGTGCAGTTCTGTTTGTCCTCTTGAAGCAGAACTGGAAAGGGCAGCAGCCTCTGAGATGGATGCTTGTGTGCCTGAACTGTGGTCTGGGGAGCTGGAAGAACCTGGTGTCTATTCCTGCCCCTGCTGCATGACCCATCACCTCTGTCACTGTAGCAGGAGAGAAACACTACCAAAAGTATTTCTTCAGAAGGGTGTAGATCAGTGTCATTAATGCAAGTGTAATGGAACATGGTATAAAGACACAGCATTGTTATCAGTCCCTCTCATCTTTACAAGTGTCACTGCACAGGTAATTGCAGCCTTTCAAAATTAGGTCTCCTGGTAGTGCTACCACACACATGTGCTTGTGTCTTAGCAAAATGTTCTTTGCAAGGGCTTTGGAGATCAAAGACAGTCTGAGCTTGATTGGAAACCAATTATCTACTGATCTGTGGACCTTTGAGAGCTAACAGGATTTTTATTTCCTTTATCCTTTGATCCCCAAAATGAGCAATATAAAGATAAGGAAAATCCAAACAAAAGAACAGATGTACCAAGCAGGATGGAATGGGAGAGCGAGAATGTGCCTATAGGTTAGCTGGATGAATTTAAGAAAAATTTCTGAAAATCAGGTTTCTGCATTGGAAAACTCCCACAAACTACAGGCATAAGCAATATATCTTCTAGCTCAGTATCTCTGTAACTCAGAAAAACACCTAAACACAGAGCTGCAATATGGAATATCAATGGATATCCATAGGAAGGATATTTTTTTGCTCCATATGCAACTAGAATTACAGAATTACTTGCACAGTTGATGCTACTCAAGGTAATTTCTCCAGCAGTACATTGCTGTACCTCAGATTGTACTGCCCAATTTCTTTAGCCTTTCTTCTATGCTCTTCCTTGCTTGGCTTAATTTTCCAGGAAGAATCCAATGCCTACAAGTGTGCTTTATGGCTCCAGCTCTGACATTTCCAGTGCTGTCTGCGGTCTGAGCCAAGGAAAGCAGATGCAGATCCATCCACTCCTGTGGCATTTCACCCACTTTTATAGCCCTGTTACTTTAATTTTAGTTTCACTGTCTGGGGTCAGTCCTTGTACAGAGACAATTAACACTGAGCATCTGAAATCTGATAGGGATTTAAAGCAATGGGTGAGTGGTTGCCACCTGGTGAGAGGAGGAGGAAGGAGGGGGAGGATGAATGAGCTGGTCCTTTTCCTTTTCCATCCGGCACACATTAGTGGATCAATGACTGAAATGGATGAGGGTGCTGCTGAAGTGTCACAGCACTGTAATGATGTAGCTGCTATTAATGGCTAGAGCTTCAGCCCAGAAATCATAGATTAGGAAATGGAAAAAAATATTTCTGAGGGTTCTGAATTGGTGATTTGAGGATTGTAATTCAGTGCTTGCTATCATATTTCATCAAATGGCTACTGTGCACATTTTCAGAAGTTCACTTGTTAGTTAGGGAAGGAATAAAGTCAATAAAGTGTGTTTGATCACAATTCTTCTTCCATTCCCCATCTAAGATACAACCCACAGCAATAGTGGCTTTCCTTTAAATTATGGTTCATGCTTTTCAGCAGATCTCTCTGCAGTGGTGAAATGTACCTTCAGCCCCCTGGCTGTCTGGATTTAGAGCAGATATACTAAATACTGTAGTTTATATAGCCTGTGAAGTCAGCATATTTCAAGGTCAAATTCCTATTTCACTAAAATCACTGGCAAACCCATGGCTGTCTTCAGGCAGTCTGGATCTACACCCAGCGAAAAACCCCACAACTGATCAAAGCAACCCAAAAATCCCACAGCAAAAGCACTTCATAATGCAAAATTGTTAAAAAGGACAAATCTTCTGTTCTCAGCTAAGTCTGTGACCCAAGGGAGGCTGTACCCTTCTACTGGCAGTTTGACCAATACCAGACTCCAAAAGGGTTTTATCCATATTGACTTTCTTTGGGCTTCCCTTCTCCTACAGCAATTACACAGGTCAGAGGAGAGAGCATGAAGGGAGGGAGTTCAGCTCCCTCCTTGCTAAAAATGATGCAAAGCAATGTCCTCTGCTTCCCAGCCTCTAAAAAGTGAATGCACAGAATTTTATAAGACAGATGTCTGTAAGAGCACTGTTTCCACTCACACCCTTCAGGCTAACCTACTTTCTGCTGCTTGCTTTGAGGCTTTTCTCTTTGTCCCTGCCGGGGGTGGCTGCTGTAGTTGCTACTGAGGCTACGGCTGCCCTTTCTGAAGGCAGAGAAGGGGAAGGCATCCCGCATGGACTGGGTGAAACAACCGACCAGATCCCTCAGTGGTTCAGAGCTGGTCCTGAAAATCAGGTCCTACCTGAAATTCACAGAGGTCAGACCTGCCAAGATGAGGGGAACTCTGCCCCTCACATGCTGGGGCACCCTCTGGTCCCCACTCCCAGCCCTTTCTGCCTGACAATTTATTCTCCACAGCTCTCTTAGTGGAAGCTTCAACGCATCCCAAAAAGCTTTTTCTCTAATTTCACACACCTAACTTTTTCTCTGTGCTTCCTAAATAGCGAAGGCTGTCTGATAAGGCAGCCTGGGGTGAGCAAGGAGAGGAGGCCATGAGATAAACAACCACGGGTGATCGGGCATAAATATTTCAGATAAATGTGTCATCGTAAAAGGCTTGGCTGCAGCTATTCCTCCTGAGGGGTCAGGTTGCAAAAGCCTGTTCCTCACTCCCCCAGCATCTGCCTCCTTGGCTCTGCGGCGCAGACACATCCAAGCGCGTAATAAATTTCCGCGATGGGCAAAGCAGGAGAGCAAGTATTTGCTTTGCGCTAGTGAAACAGCGAATGTAATTCTGCCCTGTCGCCGCCTAATTAAAGCTTACACAGCCAGTTCATCACCGGTCAGAGGCTGCGAGCCCTGCGGGGTGGGTCTGCCCCGGTTAGACCCAGCCCGGCGTGTCCCCGAGCGGGCACCAGCCCTGGGTCACAGCGGGAATCGGCACATCAGCAGCTTGACCCTTTTCTAACAGGCTGTTTATTAGCAAACGGTTCACCGCGACTGGTATTTATCTCAAAATACGCATTACAGAAGCAAATCTGTAACACCGTCCCCTAAGGATCCGGCACAGGGGTCAGTGCGCCCTGGGGGTTTCAGCTGCGCTGCTCTCCCCTCCATCGCTGCCCCCGGCGAATCTGTCCCCAGCGCAGAGGCAGCAGAAAGGGATGCGGCATCTGCTCCTCACCTCCCCTGCTTCCTTCCCAGGCCGGCCACTTCCCTAAACACCTCTGGTATATCCCGCAGAACGGCAGCACGGCTGTTACGCTGCAGGACGGGCAGCCTGAGCTCTCAGCTTTGCTGAGAAGATGGGAACCTCTTTGCTCTGCTGAATTGTCATGGGAGCCGGAATCTGAGTAGCTTAAGCAGCCTGATAGTACAAAATACCGTGTTTTAAAGATTGATAAAGAATTTGTGACATTACTAAAGCCTTTGGGCCTCACCACACAGTATGCACACCTCGAGAGTCACACTGGACTCAAATATTATGCCCACAGAAGTGTCTTTAAACCACTCGAGTTGTATGAGTTAGGACACCTGCCAGCTTGCGAACTCTCTGTGGATGGATTCAAGCAGTTGAACTGCCCCGTAAATAAGAAGGTTGTTTACAGTCCAACTTAACTTCATCTAACATTTATGTTTTCTAAATGTGCACTGAGCAGGATGCCTAGAGAAAAAGCAATGGAGCAGAATCCCAAATTCTGGGTTCATCTGAGGACTTGCAGGTTCCTCTTGTGCCCTTCACAGCTCAGCCAGCCTCAGCCCTGCAGCCTCAAGGCAAAAAATCTTCATTGTGCTCCTGGAAGGAAAAATGCTGCCAGAGCCTCGAGGTTCAAAGGCTTTGCTGGTGGAGTGTGGGGCATTTCAGAAAAGCTAAGTGGTAGTCTACTACTACCTGGGAGTAGTGTAAGACTTTGGAGATCAGGAAATGTCCAGCTGTCCAGCAGATGCTGTGACCAAAATTTGAGTCCATCTATGGGGGGAGACGGGTTTGTGTTCTGAAGCAGACGATTCCACAGGAATTAGCAACAACAGACACTTTATTAATGCGCACGCAAACTTAAATACACTTTTAGAACTGTAATCCTCCGCAGCTATGCCACTCTGACACTCATTATTGGCTAATGATGTTATTTACATTACAATAGCCTGCTGTAATTGGCTAAGTGTCCACATCTGCCGTAAAGGTCGGCACGGCTGCTTCTGAGGTCAGTAATGAGTTCCTTAAAGGTATATCGCACTAATTACCGAGGCAGTTCAATACACAGCTTTACCTTTTAGGCCAAATACTACATAAAATTCCCACATCCATCTACAATCAACTCAACAAACTACTGCTCGTCCCTTAAACAGCCTGGGTTCATTGACTGACCATGTCTCCAAGATGGGTCTGATATTGAACACCACAAACCTCTGTCTCAGGTTACACCATTCTTTAACCACTGTATGGAGGAAAATGCTGGTTAGATTGCCTTGCTCATTGATAATTTTTCCTCTGGTTCTGATTATGGAGAATGATACTGCTAACCAGGACATCGGAAAGTCAATCAAACACTGCAAAAGATACAATAAAACCCTATTCTGAAAATATTTCCATATTTCTATTTTTTTCTCTGTCTCTGTAAACCCACCTGATTATATTAACATTCAAAATATAGAATCAACATAATTTTAAACTCCTTTGTGGGAGATAGTTACTTTATATACTGGATGTATTTTGAGAAAATACAGCCAGAATGTGGATTTTCCTTGTCAGGCCCACTGCTTGGAGATAAATTATTCATCTTTGTTTTAACATGTAATTTATTAATTTTTTAATTAATAGTACAGGGAACACTGGACAATTATTTTTACTTCTTTTGGCCTTTTCCACTTAGCATGGAAAGTGGAAAAATAAAGATGAGCATATTCAAAGAGATTCAACAAAATGTTAGTTCTGACACTATGTAATTCTCAGGGTTGTTTTCATCTCACATGGAAAATAAAAGTAAATCTAGTACGTGTTGCTTGAAAGTGTAAGAGAAGAAGCACTGAACCAACACAGTGGTCCCAGCTTCTCATCCTCCAAAGGTCAGCTGTGAGGATGTGACACAGTGTCAAATCACCAGGGCAAAAGAAGCTGAAATACAAAAGAAAGTACAGAAATACAAAAGAAAGAAGAAGACGACTTGAATAATTCCAGGTCACTCTATTGGGGTCCTCAGAGCATCCAACTGCTCTGTAAATGCTGCTTAATGAAACATACTTAGATTGACAGCAACATTTAATTCCAATTGCATTAAAATGGAATCACTACCTGATTATGAGTATTATTATTAATTAATTCCAGATAGTGCAGCAGAAGCAAACCAGGAGTAGGTCTGAATTTGCATCCTGATCAAGAATTTATGGTGCAGGTCCAAAAGCATCACGTCAAAGAACATTATTAATTTATTACAAGGTCATGCAGACCTCCACCTCCTTGATTCATGTTCTCTGCTCCCAGCTTTACAGAAGACCTGTGTTAAAGGTCAACTGCTCAGTCTGAATGTCATGAAGAATGAAGCAAATATGGTCACCCCTTCAAGTTTTAGCTTCCCAGAGAAATCTAGTAGTACATCAAACTCATATTTATCTTGGCTGCTGTGGGAGGGAAATGCATTCATTTTGGTGCATGGAGCAGTGGCTGAATGGGAAATCTGACATGACTACCAAAATGGACTTATGATCTGTAGCAAATAAAGGTCTGTCAGTCAGACAAAATGTGAGATTCTGCTAAACCAAATGGGCTTGTTTATCACTGTAATTACATAGCCTTACAATGATAAGGTATTACATCTACATGTCTTACTCTGTGCCAGGAACTGTTCTACAGCAACCCAGTAAATTTAATTACAAGAGTAGGAAAAAATCCTTTATTTCATGATCTATCCACCCCTGCAATGATTACTCTGGGGAAATTCCCACTGAAGCCAAGCAGATGGTTCATACCTTGTTGTACACCCAGCTTATTTTCTTTTAAGCTATGAAGTGGTTTACAATGCCATTTTTCTCTGGAGCTGCCTTGCATTTGGCAGACTTCTGACTGTATGTGAATTCCTTTTTATTGTATATGTGAATAAACTCTTGGTTTCTTTTTTACCCCAGATAACAAATCTCACTTTGTATTTATATAAATAAGGACATGAATCAGACAAGTATCTAGTCCAAACACACTTTAAACAAGATGACTCCCACTGACTTTGTTACAAGGGAGTCAATAATCAGATTTAATGTCACTGAGCCACATTGTCTCTGGTGCATTTCCACAAACATCTGTACTGAGCTCTTAAACAATTGCCTATGGACCAATATCATGTATTTCTGCTTTCTGACCAATCCTTTGCTCCCATTTTGCACAGATATGTAAGTTTGCAGCAAACCTGAGGAGATGCTGGTTTGGTGAGGGAGCTGCTTGCTTTCCCTGTGCTGCTGGTAACCAACATGGATCCTTAGGGCAGGATGAAATCTGCCTGTGATGCTCTCCAAGGCAAACTTGTGTCAGAAGCCAGCTCAAGCCCTACACACTGTTCAGGTGATTCACCCAGGACAGGTGTGGTGTTGAATTGTTCTCAGCAGAAAGGCAAATTTCTGCTGTTTCTCCTTTCTTCTTATAATCATTGCAGACCAGCAGGGCTCTCAGAAGAAATATCATACAGGTTTTGGAAAAGTGATGAACACTGATGATATCTCTAAGGAAACTTTTCTTCAAGTCAAATCTTTGTAAAACTAGAACTGCCCAGATTAAAGGCTAAAACCAAATTGGCAGGTGCCTGATTGAGGAATAGTATATACTTTATCTGATTTGAGACTATGTAGCTCCAAGGAATTCTTTAAAGAGAGATAAATCATTAATCCCCACAATCAGAGAGCAGCCAGAATAGAAGATAAAGTTCCCGTGTCTTTGTGCCACATATACCTCCAGGCATCTTCTAACAGATTTCTCTGCAGTTTGAATTCAGCTCTCTACTTCAGAGTCAGAGACACAGAGGGAAGCTGTGTTTGAAAGCAGACAAAATAGCTGAAAACTCTCAAGAGATATAATTTAAAAAGGGATGGTGGTTGGGAGGGAAATTTATTTGCAAGCATTATGGCATATTTTTTCTCTGATACCCATTAAGGGTGTACACAATACCTGGATGACTTAACCTGCGACCATTATTTATTGTAACCTCCTTTTTCCCCAGAGGGAATGCCTGGATTGGAACCTTCCATTAATCGCTAAGTGCACTTCTGGGAAGGGTAAATAGAACAGCAAAGGCCTGGATCCGCAGGCAAGAAGCACAGAGCAATCAAAACCAGAGAGTAGAAAAGTGGCTTTAAGTGTCCTCTTTGCTCCCTGAGCCTGGACAGGCTGTATGCAGCTGGCCCCAGTGGAAATGAGAAGACCCTGCAGCTTGCTCATTCCTCTGATAGTTTGCGTCAATCTTTCCCTTTTTATTGTGGAATAAAGAACCCATTTTCAGGCTTTGGGGAGGAAAATATTCACCCAGGAATGGCTCCAGTGCAGTGATTGGTGTGGTGCAGTGATTTGCCACACAGTATCTTTGATGCAGAATTACTGTGATGATCAAAGCAAGTTTAATCAGCTCAGTGGTTTGTAAGTGCTTGCAGCCCCTTCTGCCTGCCTGTAAGTGGCCAGGATGTCTCCTTCACTTTGGACAGCAATGATGCAGGGAAAAGCAATAATAGCTCTGTGGCCCAGCTTTCCCCCAGGCATCTTTTCACCCTCATCCTTCAATGGGAGGACAGATGGAAATATGAATTACGAGTGGGAGACATCGCCAACTCTACCCATTGAGGGAACAGCTTCTGAGATACGTCATGCTTTCTATCTGTTCTGTGCCCCATGAAACCTCTGAAACAAGCTCAGAAGATTTTCAGAAACATTTGGAAGCGTGTGCACATGAACTGAAGCTCAGCCTACCAGCATCATACAAGGCTGTTTTCCAGCTGCCAACCCCAAGCACAAAGCGCAGCTGGTTTTGTAGACATGATGGTGATTCTCTGACACTCAAACATCTTCCTGGAGCATCTCATCTCGCTCCACTATCCTTTTATGCTGATCAGACAATGTGGAGCTTCTTGGGGAAAAAGCAAGTGTTCTGTGTTGCTGATTCTCACAATCCCCCCAGTTTTCAATATTGAAACAGTTGGACTTTGAAACTAAATACAGATGATGCTTCCAAAGAGGAAAGCAGATCCTTTTAGTGTCTGAACCACTAAGCTGTACTTAAAAGAATGAGGAAAAGGTATCACAAGTCTTGTTTAATACAAGCTGCAGTTCTAGGCTTCATTCCTCCCACAGCTGGTATTTGCTGCTCTGCAAAACACAGGGGAAAGCTAAGGCATTATTTAATGGCATTTCTCTGAATAAGAAATCTTTCAAGTCTGCTCTGGCACAAGAAGCAAGGCTGGGGGAGCTGCATGGCTGGTACTTGCCCAGGAGCGTGTGCTGTGCAGTCCTGGTAAGGGAAAAGCAGAGAGGCTGCTATTCCATAAATCTGCTTCTGCCATGTCCAACACAAACCTAATAAGAGCTTTATTTTGGAGGATTTAAGTGGGGAAAAACCTGTCCTTGTTTTCTGCACAAGAGGTAGGCTCCCAGCAGCTGGGGCTGCTGTCCATGGAGCAGTTAGAATAGCTGTCCCACTACTGCTGAAAAGTAACTTATTAATTGGACTATCAAATCACAGATTTGCTTTAGAGTCACTCTCTTCCATTGCCATTATTGAATGGGCAGGTTCCAATATTAACTTTTTGAGATGCTGTCATTTGCAGCAGTTCATCTATTCCAACTCTTTCTCCCTTAAGCTGTTTTGGACTGGAACAACTGTAAGCTCTTTGCAGTTCATTCATGGGGACTCTCACTCTGGCAGAGCATTGAACTGAGCCAGGACAGCCACGGCCATGGGATTTTTTTAAGGACGTTTAGTTCCTGCCATCTGTCTATTGGCTCAACTCTAAGAAATTTAGATTGTGCTGCCTTCCCAACGTCATTTTTCCCCCTTGGACTGCTGTCAGGATATGCAATCTGTCTCTGTGAGTGTTGCAGAGACACTTGAGATGCGATAAAATGTCTCTGACTCTTGCATGTGTTCCTTTATTTCTTAAGAACAGGTGACCATAATGATGCAGAATCACACACACCACTCGAAAGGCAATGAGGACAAAGAGGTTCCACACCTTTAATGGGACTTGCTGTATTTTAGCAACAGTGTAACAACATTTTCAATGCTATTTCCTCACTTTGGCCTTTTAGAGCAGGTTGTTTGGTCAAGCTGAGGTGTGAGGTGAGTGACTAGTTTTGTGCTGCCCCTGATCCACTCGGAGGTTTCCTGCAGTGAGACCATTTCACTCAGCAGTGCAGGCACTGAGGAGGCAGTGGAGGCAGCTGCACTGCTGCTGGGGCCCTCTGGCTTGCATGTGGCATAGTTACGCCCCACGTTATCCCTCATATTTCTTTTCCCCCAAGATGTTTTGGAAGGAGGTGGCATTTCACTGGTGCTGTGACACCCTCCCCTTGAGCCTGGTTTTGCCCATGGTGCTTGACAAACAGCCAGACCATAATAACACCGAGAGACCTCAGAGTCAGTGCCCTGAGCACCTGATCCATTGTGATGCTGGGCATACGTACATAATCCATGAATGGTTTAAGAGTGGTTTATGAATGATTCCCCTGAGAACAGGAATTCTCTAGCAGAAGATGGGATCAGAGGACACAAGTCTCCTTGAGTGAGCTGTTCTGTTTTTGTGGAAATTGGGATACATATTTTGTCACTGAATTTTCATATATGATTCTTGAGAATGGGACATTCCCAGTGATAAATCTGAAGGTATGGTGGAATTTTTATGTTTTGGTAAATAGGTTATGAGCCCATCAACATTTATATTATGATTTCAGACCCTGCTTGAGGGCCCACCTAGGCTTAGATTAGACCTTTCACCTTACAAGGTTGATTTATTTCGAAGACTCTAAAAATATTACATTGATACTGTGTTTCTGGATATAATCCATACAAAAGAGACATTTAGTTTATAGAATGAAACAATAAATATCTAAAAATGTGGGAGTGCAGCTGGTTAATATCTGTGGTCTTGTCTAATTGATAGTTTTTACAAAATACTGTCTTAGCTAGAAAATACAATCATTAACAAAACACATCCTCACAGTCTTACTTGATTGCAGGGCTCACATTTTATACATATAGCTGAAGTCCAACTAAATGATCTTTGTTTTTAGCTGACTGCAGTTCTTCTGCAGAGAACGATGATAAATCTGCACGAGACAAAAAATGGATGTTTTCAGTTTCAATAAAAATTAGTTATTTTTTTAAAGTGAGAATAACAACAAAGAGGCACAAATTAGACAATGTAGGATTTAGATAAATGTAGGGTTATGACAGTTCTCTTGCCCTCGGCCAGTATAATGAATAATTTAGAGCCAAATTTAGGGGCACTCCAGGACTAAAGTATTACATTATCTAATTTCTGTTGTTACTCTGAAGTGTAAGCAGCAAGCTTATTAAATATGAATGGAGTAATCAGACATATTCTGTGACTCTGTGTGTGAGCTTCTCATTAATGATTCACAATGAAGCATCATGAAAGACCAAATAGACTGCGCTGGATTTTAAAGTGATACATGTACTCCAGACACAAAGTAATTTAATGATCTTTCTATGAACAACAGGGCTTAAAGCAAAAGGATACTCAAGCAGAGTATCCTTTTTGAAGCCCTAACTCAACTGGACCATTTTTGCACATCACTGGTCACCTCTGGATTATCCCTTGTCAAAACAGCCTTGCCATGGTACCCCCATTTGGTGTCTCTTTCCAATGCTCTGTTTATACCTGGTAGTCACAGCCTCCTCAGCACCAATTCCATCACTGCACGAGATCATTGCTGGAAACTGGGTTCTTAGTAGGATAAAGCACATACCTTCAAGCCAAGTTAGCAATTAGGGCATGATTTTGAGCATCCTTTACCTCTCCCTGACTTCAACAGATAGCGCTCCTGGGATCAAGTTCTTCAGCTGTGTAAGTGAATACTGTTTCAAAGGGAAATTCTGAGCTAGAACAAAAAAAATACTTTGGCCTTTTTTCAGCTTTCCAAGAAACAGTTTTAAAAATCTAACAGAGGAAAATATTCTTTAGTTTACTTTTTTATGTTTGAGATTGGATGCACTGATGCTTCTTTCAGCAGTGGAATGTGAATCAGGACACCAGGAACAGCAATTCCTTCTCTCATCAAACAGTTTAAACAGAGATCCAAATTAAACAGAAACATTTTAAACTGACTGACTTTTTAAGTGTTATCAGATTTAGAGCTCTACTTAATAGGGTCTTTCTTTCTTTAAACTTCTCATTATCATTTCCCCATAGTGATTACTACAAACTCCAAACTTTCTATTTGTCCAGCTGTCTAAATAATATCCTTACAAATCCTGCAAGATAAAATAGCCAATGAAAGAATGATAAAAATACATGAAAACCTGGAAGAGATGTCAGAAAACTGACAAACACTCCATTTTACATTCTTATTTCAAAGAAGAGTCTTCAGATATGACAGGCAAAAATAGACTCAGGGTCATTCAGTGTCCATGATCAAGATATGGGATGGGATAACCCAGACTGAGTGGAATACTGATCTAGGTATGTGTGCTGGTCAAAATATTTATTACTTTGTTCACACAGATATGGTAAACATGGAACATAATTTTAAAGATTGCAAACCAGAATAAAAAAGCAGAGCTCATCGACTTTTTAACCTTGATTTTAACAAGGTATCTCTAAAATCAGCCTGGCTTCTCTCTGCGATTTTAAGTCCAACTTTATGAGACTGAAAAGCAGGCATTATCAATTTAATCTCAGAGCTGGCAATTAGCATCTTTACAGACTCCCAAGCCTAAACAATTAAAAGTTGAATAATTTATGGCAAATGGAACAATTCCTGTCAACAGTATTATAACATGCATTTGAAATATATTTCACTGCCTGGAGCTGCCCGATGATGATTCTGGAGTGCTCATTAGTGATGCAACAGCCCCTGCCCGTGGGCAATGGCTACTTTTGTTTATCTGCACTTCTGAATTAATCGGAACTAATTCATGGTTACTTGAGCTCATTCAGGGTGAGAGTCTGCCAATAAAAGAGGGTGGAGGAAGTGTGCTATGGTTGTCCTCATGCCAGCAGGTTCTCTTCCAGTCAAAACGTGCCAGAATAGCCCCAGACTCCTCCCGCCTGGGAACAGCAGACACTGCCTCAGCTCCGATTTCCTTCTGGGGACAAGGGATAGCAAAGTCACACCTTTGACCTCCTTATCGTAGGTAGCTGCTGGTGATGTTTACAAGCCTCTCACAGCAAAGCAAGTGTTTAGCTGGGCAGATATTAGGAAGCAGCTGCAAGGGGTGAATGATCAAGTAGATAAAGGGACTGTCTTTCCTTGAAACAGTTAGAGCCAAAAGGTTTGAATATTTCTAGGGAACAAAAACACCAACAAGGTGGCTTGGAGAAAACTGCCAGGTTAGGGTCAGGTTGAGAAAGGCCAGTTTCTGCCAGTGTGTGGGATGACTGTTGTGGGGGGTCTCCAGTCAGAGGAGAGATTTGTTGATGAGGTCATGTCTGGGCAGTGGTCATCTACTTAATGACCCTGCTCTTGGTAGGAAGAACCTGAGATGCTTAACCATTGCCCTTTGTAGGGTTTCTAGACAGCTCTTCCCTTTCAGTGTGAGGCGAGGTATTTCTTCTTAGGAGCACATGGCAGACCAGAGCTTTTAAGCAATTGTTACATTTTGGGCTGTCAGTCCACGACTGTCATGTGGAGTGAACCTTCACCTCTCTGCTTCTTCTCACTGCCTTTTGCAGAAGTGCTTTTCAGCTGGCTCTTCACTTTCTTGTGAGTCACCCAGTGCAGCTCTTCTTGGGAAGAGTGTGAAGGCTTGTCAGACTAGGAGAAAAGACAAGCAAATAATGATGTGTGCTATCCTACTTCTGCAGAGAATTATTCTTTCCCCCCATAATGTAATTTGTGTGTTTGTCCCCCTAAAAGCATCCATGCAAGGGGAGATGGAGGATGCAAGGAGAAAGAGAACAGCTCTCAGGCCCCAGGCAGCTTCCCTTGCAATACAGGAAGTGTCAAGCAGCCAGAAGTGTGGTGAGGGCTTGGGACATCTGCTACCATCCATCCCCTGCTCTGTTAATGATGCCACATGAACTTACAGGTGCAGGAAGAGGCTCTACAGCTGTGCCCAGAAGGTCAAGCTTTGCACCTCATAAAGAGATCAAAAAAATAAATTGGGTGTTAAGCATTTTGGGAAGGAACATAAAGGACAATGGAAGGTCTTGTCATGCCCTGCTATAAAACCATAGCATGGCCAGATTGGAACTGCTTAGTAAAATAGTGGTCACCCCATATCAAGAAGGCTGTTGTAAAATCTAAAAACAGATGGAGAAAATAGAATCATAATAAAGATTATAAGCCAACAAATAGCCTCTGTCCAAGGAGTGACTAAATAGAAAGCTTCAAAAAGAATTAATAGGATTCTTTGCATTGAGAAGAGACAAATGGGGAAGAGTAAGAGATGATTTAAGGCCTTTCAAATCATGAGAGATGGAGGAAGTAAATGTGTGAATTTTTCATTTTCATTGTACTGGAGTTGAGAGGTACTTAGTGCAAGGCAGGGTAGCTCAAAATAAAGGATAAAATAAATAGGACTCCTTCATACAACCTCCAAATAACTTGAGAAAGTCACTGCCACAGAGTAAAAGCTGAATGTACACGTGACTTCAAACCATTAGGCAGATTAGACAACAGCCAGAAGATCCACAGAAAAGGAGTAAATACAATGGTCCACATTCCAGCTTTGGCTAAAAATACCTCCAATTGCTGACTATGAGAAGCTGAGAAGAGGGAAACGCCTTTCAGTCTTCATCCTTGTTCTTTCCCCAAGGATTTGCCGAGGCTCCCAGCAGCTGTCCATGCAGAGGAGATGCTCTGCCACTGCTGCACTCACAGCACATTGAATCTGGAAGTGCAAGAGTGTTTTGGCAGAGCATCTTACAGAAGAAAATTACACAACAGTTAATTAACTTTCATGTGTGTTTAATGGTAGATATGGAAGGTGGCTTTTTCTCCTGGAGGTACAATCTCCTTCTTCCCTCAAATGAATTGCTGAGGAAAAGAGGTCATTTGAGGAGCTCAGGTATGCACTTTTCTGCACATTCATAATAAACTATTAATCTGAGTCTGTATCTCTGCTCACAAGATGAGAAAGAGTTGCCAAAGGGCTGATAATTAACGTGTTTATTATCTGAGTGCTGCAATTGTACAAAACCAATTGAGAAAATGGGTATAAATTTGAACTACAAGATATAGCTCTATTTTTTCCTCTGTCTCCCAGTATCTCCAAATCAAGATTGAATGTTTTTAAAGAACACACACTCCAGGTCAACTCATTGCTTAAATTTATTTTGTAGCTGTGGCATTTAGCAGCTTCTCAGCTTTAACAGGGTTTAAGTCCTTTTAACCTTATGTTCTGAATTTAGGGAGGGGCAGGTTGGACTTTAATTGTCCATATAAACCCATTATGTGGTGCCTTTTTTCATATATACATCTGGTGAGTTCTTCATCATTCCTAATTACAATAATGGTTGTTGGAAAATTACTTTTTTGAAAAAAACTGTAACAAGAAACTGTGTAAATTTAAACAAGACCTGAGAATTCCACTGACACTTTTATTAGCAACAAAATCAAAGATCTGGAAAATGTGGTTTGTTTTTTTTTTCCCTTAGCATCACTGAATCTTCTGATTCCATACCATGCTTAGTCCTGTCATAGACAGACCTGAGCACATATCAGGGATTAAAAGTAATTTCCAGATCTGTCATCACTAATGCAGTATGTTTATAAAAGGTCCATAAGGAGCAATTGAAATCACATCTGTATCATATTTTTCTGTAGCTCTACATCTACCAGTGGTCAGGAAAAATTGCTGTTTTCTTGTTTAGTTAACTGCCAAAACTGCATTTCACATAAAGAAGGAATAGCTCAAAACATTTGTATCCAACTGTAGTCTGTCCAATTCAGCTCAAATTGACACTATAAATCTGCATTAGATCAGCTCACCAAAATCTCCTCTTGTCTAAACTATTTGCAATTAAAAAGAATCCCTCTAATATCAGAGAATCCAGAATAAATGTCTAAAGAAAATATTCCTATAAATAAATAGGTCTAAAGTTAAAATCCAGATTGATGTAAACCTTAAATACTGATCTTCTGGATAAAATGCAAAAAATCTGCTCATGAAATATTTGCAGTTTAGGAATCTTTTCTCAGGAGAATGACTAACAATAATTGCCAAACCTAGGATTAGTGTATGCTGCAGGCAGCTCTACATTTCCCCTGCACGCAGAAGCTAACATTATTTTTCAAAACTGCTGCAGTTCAACAAGATACTAAAGAACCCACCTTTGTTCTGAAGAACCATTCACACATGATGAATTACGTATTTCATGCCCGTCTGAATGGGACCGAATGAACTAACAAGTTGATGTTATTTATCTACACCTTATTATCCAAACAGATGGAACAGTTAGAGGAAAAAAAAAATGAATGTATTTCAGACTTTGATAGTTCCTGTTATAGACAAAATCCCTCTAGCTGACAAGGGAGCTGTTTACATGACTATGACCTGAGCTTTCAAACAGCTGCAACTCTTCGTTTTACAGGGAGACCATGAGCTGTGATTGACCTCCTTGCAATTGTTTGTGCTGAGTTGGCTACAGATGATAATGCTGGAATATGAAGTGAGCACAAATACAGAACTGGCCTGTTGCTGCTGAATCTACTTCAAAAGCTGTAATGCAGCCCCATTTTGTTGAGCATTATGGTCTGTGAGCGTTCCCTCATACAAAGCCAGGCCAAAAGCACACAGAGCAGTAAGCATTTGCTGCAGGAGGTAGAAGGAAGTGTTGCATCTGTTCTGCACAAGCAAGTAAGGGATTTCTCCTCTTCTGCAATAGCACTCATCTGCTGTGTGCATGTACAACAGCTACTATCCATTATCTCCTCTGTATAAAGCATAATTGCAGCAGATCCTCAAGGCATTACTTTGTGCAATTCCAGAGACCTGGGTGGAGGATTTGGCCTGCCTTTACTAGACCTGTCATGTTCCTTGCATAAAGCAACGTTGTCCTTTCAGCCATTTACTGAGCCCCTTTATTAAGGTTGCAAATAAAGTCACTAAGTCTAATCATGCTTCTGGTTGTTGTGAATCCTGACTTGGCTAGGAATCATTGGAGATAAACATCTCATTTCAAATAAGCTACTGAGCAGATGGTAATGACTTTTAATCACAAGCAACACAAGGAAAATCTGAAATAAAGCCCTTGAGATGAACAGTTTGGTGCATCATTCCCACCATTTTGAATGCTGAATAACCTTGCCCCACAAATAACCTTGCCCCATGTGTGATTTATGTACACATATACTTCCAGCTAACTAAAATACTGACAGACATTAATTGTTTTTCACAATTCTAATTTTGGGCCCCTATCCAATGCCCACTGAAGTCAAAATAAACATCTTTCTAAGCCTTCAAAGACTCCATCTGCTGCAATAACAAAGTGTTGTGTTTTAATTGCTGATGCAAAAGCTTGGGAGACCTACAAGAACTTCCTGCTCAATACCAGATGTGAGACTGGGGGTAGTTTCTTTCTACATCTTTACCCCTCTCCAAAAAAAAAAAAAAAAAGGGAAAGCTTTATGCCCTTTGTGGAAACAGTGCTGGAGGTCAAATACTGCCCTTCAGCTCATGGCTTGTACCTGTGTCAAGTTACTGACACAATTTTAGACTATTTTCAGCTTAAGTAAGTCCTGAGAAGGCAGTACAGTTTTTTTTTTTTCACACAGCCTGTCTGCCACTGCATTACTGGAAAGTTGAGGTGCTCTGTGCATTAAGGACAACTTTATGTCAAGAGTGGAGTTCTCATTTCTGTATAATCTCCCTCTGATCCTTTGTGACATGTTCATAAGAGTCTGCTAACCCAGTGATATTGCTGGCCATGACAGTGTGACAGGTTTGCATTCCATTCCTTAGGCTGCAATCTCCCTGTTTGGAAGCTTACTAACATCATGTAATAGACATGTTTGAATAGTTTTGCTTGAGCCCACGTACAGAGCAATCTGTGTTTAAGTTCTTTTCAGCAGGGAATTGGTGAGAATAGTTTTCAAACAACCTCATTAAACCCTGTCTGTGACAAAAACTCCATCAGAGTTTACAACATGCCTTCCACAGCTCTGCTTAAATTCAAACTCTGTATAAATCAGTAGCAATTTTCCTGCTGACCTTTTACTCAAATGTGGCTTTGCCATTGTATCTCCTGGAGAAGGACTCTGACACCTCACTTCCATGTCCTGCAAAGACAGCCACCTGCACCACTCACTAGGGAATCCACCCTCGCAGCTTATGGTAACGGCCAGTATTTCCACAGCCAGATTACAGCTCTGCAGATATCTAAGAAAATAAGGTGTGTGGTTAATAATACACACAACAAGTGTGCAGAGGAGGCTGGTCAGCACTGCTGGTGGCAGGAGGCCTTTCCCCACCTCATGGATGCAGTGGTGGCAGCTGCAGCTGCTGGTCGAGGTGTGAGCAGGCAGGGAGTGAGCCACTGACTCCAGCACAGGCTGAAAACCCACAGAGGAACTTTGATCCTGCCCTGAACAGGGACAACCATTGATTTCATCAGGAAAATTGGCTTCTCTCAAGCTCTGGGAAGGGCTGGGAATGTGCATAGCTAGCCATGTATTTTTTCCCTGTAACAGCATCTCTTCATGGTTTCATCTGCATGCTCTTACAAATGAATAAATGAAATCCATGAATGAAACATCCAAGCTCTCTGTGCCTTGCTCAGATGTCTTCGGAATGAGTCTGTAAAAATCAGGCCTGAAGGGGAAATCCCACACACTGTACTTATAAAAGGAAGTGAGAGATCTAAAAGAAGCCTTCCCAGCACTCTCTTACATGACGTAAGAAGGCAAGAAGATTAATGGACACAGCAACTAGTCAGCAGAATCTCACAGAATCAGCCAGGTTGGAAAAGACCTCTGATATCATCGAGGCAAACCCATGACCCAAAATCACCATGTCAACTAGACCATGGCACTAAGTGCCACATCCAGTCTTTCCTTAAACACTTCCAGGGATGGTGACTTCACCACCTCCATGGGCAGCCAGTTCCAATATCTAATCACCTTTTCGGTGAAGAAATTCCTCAAGTCCAACTTGAACCTGCCCTGGTGCAGATTGAGACTATCTCTTCTTGTTCTGTCAAATATAATGCTTTCAATTTGGGCAACAAAGGTACGATGACACACTGGTTAGTGAACTTTCCCCAGCAATGCCTGCAAGACCCTCTGGTGGAGCCACAGCAGGAGGCATCCCATGGCAGACACCCCACCAGCCACCTGCTCCCTCCAGCTGCTGGGCTGTGTTGGGGGACCCCTCCCTGCCCCCCAGCAGATCCCCTGTGCTGGTGCCTCCTTCTCCTCCTGCCAAAGCCCACACTGTGATCTCAGAAATGCTTATTAGGCCTTGGCCTTGACAAACAGCACCTGGGCTAAGCTCCTCTTGAGCTTATCAGGAACACTGTCTGCTTCCAGGAACTTGTGCTGTCTAATGAGCTCCTAGTTTTTAACAAACAGCCTTGGAAACTTATTTTTCTTGCCTGAATAACAAGCCAGGTGGAATAATACATCTGCTATTGAACTTTCAAAGAAAGTTACTGACCCAAATTGTGGCCAGGATGGAAAATCACTAAGACTACAGCAAAGTCTCTGGTGACCCTATAAACAGTGGTCCTAAGTGAGACCCTTGAGCTCTCCAGGCCCACAGTGGGCTGTGACCAGCACCTCCTTCTGAGCGAGGCCTCCCAGAGCCAGAGAACTCTCACCTTGGCTGTGCCTTGAGGCCCATCACCAAGGACAATGACGGAGCCTGGGCTGACACCCTCACTCCTTGAGGCTCAACCCTTCACCTGTTGAGAAGATGCAAAGGCATCCAATGTGAGTATTTCACTGAATTCAAGGAGATTTTTTCACAGGTGTATACCTGGCACAGACTCCTTTAAGTCTGTGTGCCCGTGGGTGTGAATATGCTACAGCAAATGTACTATGAATGTTGCTCTTTTAGCTTCCTAAGTACTTCAGATCTCTAAGTTAGGCCTGTGAGTTACTGTTGTGCTTATAATAAATTCTCTACGAATCCTTTGTTAAATTGGTTGACTTAAGCTATTGATTAAGTGCTTTAAGTGCTATTAAACCTTTAGGCCTAAATTGTTGATCAATTCCAGGGCTCATGGAGGGGGGGCTCATGGCAAAGGGGTCCACTCTGCACCTCGTGACTCCGCGGGTTTCCCTTATTGTTCCTCATCCTTACCCTTTCCTATGCTTACCCTTAACCCCCTGCCCCCACGTGAGTAATTTTTGAAGCTGACTTTGCTTTCAGATGGACTGATTTCAGATTTCAGTCTGCTTTTCCTCTGCGCCATTAACGCCTCGCAAGCAGCACAGCGACCCTTCGCCACCGAACTGTGCCGCGCTTGCATGAGATTGGCCGATCCCTTCGCCGGGGGCTCTTCAGGCGACCGTAAACCCATCACGGGCCCCGGTGCCAGCCCGGACTCCATGACCCGGCTGCCCTGGCAGGGCTGGCCCGGCCTGTGCCGGGATTGGGCCCGGGCTGTGCCGGTATCGGGGCCGGGGCCGGGGCGGTATCGGGGCCGGGCTGTGGGGAGCGGGGCCGGGAGCGGGGCCGGGCTGCCGGGATTGAGGCCAGGCCGCTGGGAGCGGGGCTGGGATTGGGGCCGGGCTGCTGGGAGCGGGGCCGGGAGCGGAGCCGGGCCGGGAGCGGGACTGTGCTGGGATTGGAGCCGGGCCATCGAGAGCGGGGCCGGGACTGCCGGGAGTGGGGCCGGGCTGAGCCGAGGCGGGAGAGGGGCCGGGCTCTGCCGGGGCATGGCCGCCAGGGAGGCGAGCACCGCGGCCGACAAGCTCTTCTCCCTCAGCGGACTCTTCGCCGTGTACAAGCCCAAGGGCCGCACCTCGGCCGGGGCGCTCGGCCTGCTGAAGGACAGGCTGCTGGCAGGTGAGCGGCGGCGCGTTCGGGTGTGCGGGGCAGGGCGGCCCGGCCGGGCACGGTGTGGGTGGGTGCCCTGTGTATGCCAGTGGGGCCTGGAACGCCATTGCACCCTAGTCCTCTGCACTCTGAAAACGGGAGAGCTGGGTTTGGTTTGGATTGTTGGGCGTTTTCTTTGTGGTAATTCACACTGGGGAATGCAGCCATTCCTGGATGCTTCCGGCTCGCTGCGCCGCGGCAGGTTCGGGTTGGATTTCTTCACAGAAGGGGTGATTAGACATTGGAATGGGGAGTCGCCGTCCCTGGAGGTGCCCAAGGAAGGGCTGTCCCGGCGGGGCTCCGTGTTGGGGCGCTGGGACAGGCCCCGGTACCGCCGCAGGTACCAGCGGGTGTGACCCCTCATTTGGGATGGGGAGGAGATTTCTCCCCGGAGAGCTCCAGCCCTGCAGGAGGTGCCGGCTGGCCTGGAGGGTTCTGTGGTCCCCGCCCTGTGTGCCCCGAGGGGTGTCAGCAGCATCTCTGCAGCGCTGGCAGCGCCTTCCGTGCACCCCCACTGCCTCCTGCCACTCCAAAATAGTCACTAAATGCGTGAAAAACAGTGGTTGAAAGTCCTGGACACAGCCTGCAGAAGCTGCTTTGTCTGAGTACAGGGAAGCGTGGATGTCAGATAATAGGGAAAAAAATATGATCATTGCAACGATGTGAGGGACTATGGACTAGATTCCTTTTATAATGGATATGGAGATTTGATCATCTAACCTGGGCTTTTGGGTGCTTGCTGAGGAAGTGAGAACATACTTTCAGACTAGTGAGTGCTTTTTAAGGCTGATTGACTCTGTAGTAAATTACAGGCAGTAGTAAATCCCAGGCACTCAGCAATAGGACAAGGGGGCACGGGCTCAAGCTGTGCCAGGGGAAATTTAAGTTGGAGATCAGAAAAAAAATTCTTTACAGAGAGAGTAATCAGGCATTGGAATGGGCTGCCCAGAGAGAGGGTGGATTCCCCATCCCTGGAGGTTTTTAAACAGAGATTGGCTGTGGCACTGAGTGCCATGATCTGGTAAAGGGACTGGAGCTGGACCAAGGGTTGGACTTGATGATCTCGGAGGTCTTTTCCAACCCAATCAATTCTGTGATTCTATAGTGTAGGCACAGATGTCCCATTCAGTTTTGTATGGAAAAATCTGATCCCCTGAAGTGAAAAGCATAATGGAGAGATGATAGATATAGATAAGGGAGCTTAGACCATTTTGTCATATTTAATACCAGTAAATAAGGGGCACTGGATCCACAAAATTCCTGGAGTCATCAGCTGCATAGGACGTTTGGTAGGTTGGGACACTGACAAGTTGAAAGCAGCAGTGAACAAGTTGAGTTGTCTGCAAACATGCAAGTAAAAACATCCCAATACAAGGCAGTAAAGACATCAAGAACTGGTCAAATTGTGTAGCATAAAGTTGTGTATAATAGGTGATGTGGGAACTCAGCTGCTGGTTCTTGCATTCTTTGTTAGTGGAACTTCACAAGTGAACCAGGTTTGCTACCAGTATTTTCTGAACATCTGTTTATAAGAGTGTGTGAGACTTCATTAAAACCTAAGTGAAAGTAACTTGGGAATAGATCTAAATGAATCATTGGTCTTCTGCAGTACAGTAATTTCTGCACTACTAATTAATTGTTTAAATATTTGATTTCTTTTTCATTTAGCAGTCTGGAAATATGTGCTATTTTTCCTATGTTCTAAGGTTATCTTATAATACATCCTTTCAATTTCTATTTGCAGAAGCTGGAGTGCAAACAAATAAGAATAAAAGAAAGCAGGTTTTGAAAACTGGACATGGAGGAACTTTGGACAGTGCTGCAGAAGGAGTTCTGGGTAATGAAAAGCGTAATTACAGTCATCAAAAGATGATTTCAGGGAACATTTTTGTGCCTACTGAAATCAGAGGTGGAGGAACATTTTGGGACACATGTGGCAGGTTTGGGGGGAAGGGCAAATTACTGTGAGAGAGTGGTTTGAGTTAAATATTCTCTGTATACACTTTTACATGCATGTAGCATGTTTCGTAGCAGAAGGCTGTATTCTCCCTTCCTGCCTCCTCCTCCCTAATCCTGAAATAACTTGTGGGTTATTACAGGAAAAGACAGACCCTTGTGTAATGAATTGTAAATTAGCTCAGAAATTGATGGCTTTTTTAACTTAAGCTGGGGATTTATAGTCATCATAGTTTGTTGAAGTATTTTTTCTCAAAGTAATGCTTTCCTGGGATTTTGAGGAAGCCTTTAGGGCTGTAATACTTGCTAAATGAAAGACATACAAGAGCAATTCAGCTGCTGCTTTTCTTGAGGCTCAGTACAGAAACAGTTTTCACTTCCTGTCCTGTCTTGCTTCATGAAGACTCATCAAAGATATTTTGTCTGTTAATTTTGATAGCAATCCATTTATTGAATTCCTTTGTTTTATTAAAGAACAGGACATGTCAATTGCTGGTGTTTAAAAACTCATCTGTTGGTGTGAATATTCCCACATCATGCTTTGTCACCAGTAGTTTCATTGCTATAAGTAACATGCAAACTACAGCTTTCTTAAATCCTAGCCTTGTAGCTCTGCTTGGTTGGAAGAAATAACAGCAATACATTTTTGCTGCTGCACATCAACAGGTACAGCTCTGAGTATACACTGAAAGTAAATGCACTGAGTTTTGATGGGTGATTTCTCCCAAAAAGGGTTCAGCTTCAAGGGGAGTTTGGTTGCTCTGACTGTTGCTAGTAGAGGCGTGTAGGTAGGTAGTTGTTTCTGTCACTTGTGAACACTGCAAAATGTAACATTCTTGGGCTAGAAGTGAGCACTACCTTGTTTTGTTCCAATTTCCTGTGCTGTGTGGCCACTCAAAGGACAATTCTGTGTGTGTTACTGAACCAGACATTTTCCTTTTACACAGATGTTCCCTTTGAACATGCTATTTCTCTTTGTGCAAAGTCAACAGAATTGATCCATAGGAAAAGAAAAATCACTTGTGCTTCTTAATTGCTTCTCTTACTGTTTTCTGATACCCAGCAGTGTCCAGAGCTTTGCTTCTGTGGCACGACAAAAAGTGCCTGGGCCTGATGTGCTGGGCACAGACAAGAGAAGGCATCACCTTAATATGCTATAGATCGATTGAAAAAAGACATAGGATCTTTCATTCCACTGCCATACAAAACATACAGGGAAAAATCAATGGGGGCCAGATTGGAAAAGGCAAACCTGGAGAGGAGTGGGAATGGAGATGTGCCCAGATTTCTTGTGGGTTTGGGCAAGGTAACGAGGAGAGAGGGAGGGATGCAACAGAAACAAGTTATTCAGAGTATGTGTGCTGCTTTTCAGGACAGGGTGGTGGAGCAGAAAGCTTTTTTTCCTCATGGACAGTAGCATAATAGAAGTCTTTATTTTCTGAAACCTTTTCTGATTTATGCTGCTGTTTCCCACATTGCATGTTCCCATACTGCATGTCTTTAACTTTGTTCATGGGAATGAGAGTCTCTTGCTTAGTGTGCCAAGTGAAATGAGTGAATTGCTGCCAGTAACTGAGCAGTGCTTTTCATCAAAAATATACCTATTTCTTTTCTTATTGACAGCAAATGTAGATGAGGAAGGACCTTGGAGATGGAAGTCAGTGATCTATGACATGTGAGAGAAAGACAAGGTCAAGCCTTAGTGAATATCCCATTTTAGGTCTGTGGTTCCAGTTTGGTGTTTGTTGTTGTATAATGGGAATTGCATTTGGCTTATTTTTATATGGTAGAAATGAATTATGCTTCCATAATTGAAGAAAAAATGAAGTATAAAAAGTAAAAATTCAGTTGAACCTTGTTATGTTCAATGTGATGTGGCAAGTTTAGTTTATGTCACCATTCAGTAATACATGTGCTCCACGAGATGGTGATTAATTGGGAAAAGTGTGTCTTGTTCACAAAAGCATTCAGTGTCTCTTTAAAATTATTCTATTGAATCTCTTGAAGCCTTTCAGCAAACTTCAGCTCAGCTGTTGAAGTGTCAGTGATGTCACTGTGTTGTAAGAGAAGTGCTTGGTTATAAAGTTTTATCTGTGTGCTTATCACCTTTTCTCAGCCTTCCTGCAGCTCTTTCCTATCTGGCAAATGACAGGAACGGCTCAACTGAAGGAACACAAAAGCACAAGTACAAGGGCATGTGTGACTAAAACCCCTCAGAAATAGGAGGAGAAGTAGTTGAGAGTAGGAAAGAATCTAGTGAGTTTCAGAGTTTAAAGATAGAGAAGCATTAGAGCACAACTGAAATATTTGGACTCTTTTAAGGAAAAAAGTTCATTGTCAGTTTGATGTTTCTGGTCCTGGCCCCTGGCTAACACAAAGCTAATTTCCTGAAAGCTCCCTTAACTCCTGTAGTTTTATTAAAATCAAGTACATAAGCTGATATGTATTCCACGAGTTGTACACAAAGCTAATTTCCTTCTAAAATTTTCTTTGTATTGCTGCATGTGGAAAAAATCAATAGGAAAGCATTTTAAATGAAAGCACCTTGTAAAAAGCTTTAAAGTAAAATATAAAATGGAGCTCTTTTTCTGTCTCTTTCATTTATGAAAAGCTGACTGCTGCTTTTTGGAATAGTGGTATAAGATTGAAATGACAATAGTCTGTACATGCACAATAATAAGAAGGTTTGATTATAAAAGGTTTTTTGACTGAGGCAATTGGACCTTTTGATTGTTTTATTTACTCACTGTAAGCCTGATAAACAATTTCATTATGCTGTCTTGGCTGTATTACTCTTGGTCACTATCAACCTTTAGAAGGGCTCTTTGCTAACAGTGAAGGCTACATTCATTATTAGTGAGCTATTGCCTTCATCAAACTAGAGTGTTAATTGCGCTATTCATTTCTTTGGTGATTAGAAGATAAGTAAATCTAGGGATTGAATTAAAGTATTTTAACAATTGATGAAGGTTATTTATCTCCTGCTTGAGACTTTTTTTTCTTTCCCTAGTCCCATGTTTGAACATCAGAGATACTTTTTCAAAAGTATTGACTCTCTTCAAGAGAAGAGCAACGAGGCTGGAGAAGGGACTGGAGCACAAGTGCTGTGGGGAGAGGCTGAGGGAGCTGGGGGTGTTTAGCCTGGAGAAGAGGAGGCTCAGAGGTGACCTCAGCACTGTCTAGAACTACCTGAAGGGAACCCAGGTGGGGGTTGGTCTCTTCTCCCAGGCACTCAGCAATAGGACAAAGGGGCATGGGGGGCTCAAGCTCTGCCAGGAGAAATTGAAGTTGGAGATCAGAAAAAACTTCTTTGCAGAGAGAGTGCTCAGGCATTGGAATGGGCTGCCCAGAGAGGGGGTGGATTCCCCATCCCTGGAGGTTTTTAAACTGAGATTGGCCGTGGCACTGAGTGCCATGATCTGGTAAAGGGACTGGAGTTGGACCAAGGGTTGGACTTGATGATCTCAGAGGTCTTTTCCAACCCAGTCAATGCTATGATTCTATGATTCTATATGCTAACAGAGCTTGAAAGGCTCTGTTTCTGACTAGCATAATATTTAATAGTGAATGGTGTTGAATGAGGGAACTGCAGGGCTGGTTTTCAAGTAGCATTTCTTCTTCTGTCTCTGCAGTGGTCGGTATTGGAAAAGGAACAAAAATGCTGGGAACTATGTTGACAGGTTCCAAGGTAAGGAATGCTAAATGACTTGTATTAATGGGTGTTTTTGTTTGTTACTTTTCTTTTTTCTTACAGTGAAGAGCTGAATTAGCATACAGGTATGTCAACCATTCTGCATATTAGGTTAAATGTGTACTTCAGTTCCTTTCTGCATTTAGTCAGAAATTTGATACTAAGACTTTTATGTCCAGATTAGTTATTTAAAAAACTTTGTCTTGGCTTTCTACAAGATGTGGGTAAATCCCAAATTCCTGTCTTGCAGGAAAGTTTCTATACTATTTAATGTATTCAAAAAATTAAAAAAAGAGAAAAACTGTGATGACGAAGGCCCTGAAAATGATGGTTTGGGATATAACTGTGTATGACAGTTCAATCTTTGATAATTTTCCTTATGTATAGATAATTTAATTGTTATTTAGCTTGCAGTAACAGATGGTCTTTGTTTCTTTTTCTCTTCTTAAATACCATGAGGCCTTAAGAGGCACCTTCTGGAATTAGGAGTGTTTTTCATTTGTGCTCGTAGCTATCAATGCACATTTCAGCTGCTGAAGGCAGGTGGTCCACAAACACATCAATAGCACGTGGGAGAAGACAAAGGCAGCAATAGCCCTGTGGCTGCATGAGATTATACAGACCAGAGGCTTGACAGACAGAAATCTTGTTCATTTCTGGTTTGGATTAGTTGTACTATGTCTTTGGTGAGCTCCAGATTGTCCATGTTACATACACCAAAAAGTGCAATACTCCCAAGAGTAATCTACCAGTGTTGATTCCTTATTCATAAGTAAAATTCTGTGGGTTTAGCCATTGTTTTCACATGAGAAGTCTAGGCAGGAATGACAGATGCAGAAATCAATTAAGCCTTCCAAATTTCATCTCATACTCAGGGAAAGTCAGTAGTGGGCTCAGCAAATTGATGGCCTTTATAATACATTTTATTCTGCTGTTTTCCCCATTCTTTTCTGATCTGAACACTTGAGCTTTTTACACCTGCTGAACTGTTAAAGGTAGAATTTGATTTTCAGTTGAACTCAAAGGCAGATAATTTGATGGAAGAGACTGCAACAGGATAAAAGGACACAGCTCTGGAGTCTGATCCACAGCTCACTGTCGTCAGTGTCTGTCTCTGCACGGGCTGTTTTGTTTATGTGACCAGATTTCAGAGGCATCTGTGTTTGAAACCTGCAGGAAGTAGCTGGATTTACAGTGCAAATATAAGCAGTTACCACCTGACATCTCCTTTCAAAGAACTTAGAAGTTAAAAGAAGTCACAGAGTTACTTCAGCTAAATCATAGCTGATTGTGTGAAAATTGGTGATTTAAAAACACATAAAGCAATTGAAGTATCTCTTAAGCTGATGTTCACAGTGGAAGCAGCTGTGATGGCACAATTATGCACAGGTTCCTTGATGACTTGACTGTAAAGTCCTGTAGCCATTGGCAGTGTTATCCAACCAAACCTTGTCCCCAGATTGCTCCAAGTGGCTTGCAGCTGCTACTGAGGGGCAAGGGAGGGAAAATGGGCAGTGGGGGCAGTCTGAGCTACCCCAGCCAGATCCAACAGCCCTCACCTGGCCTTAGATTGGTGTGGGCTGTGGGCACTTGTTTCAGTGAGACAAAGTTACATCCTTAGAGAGCTCAGCAGCTCTTCCACTGCAGCTGTTGGTGTGTTCTGCTGTGGCACAGAGTGTGGGGTAGCTGGCGCTGGTGCCCGGTGACATGGAGTGGTCGGAATTTATTTGGAGCTTTTCCTGTCTCTGCCTTCCTGTTTTCTATTTATACTTCAATAAATCAGACATGCATAAAAGAGGGAGGCTTAAAGAAGTTGAAGGAGTCTGCCACAGCTATCTACTTATTTGTCTTTTTGACCACACTGACAACAACATCTCATAATGTATCAAGAGATAAATCCATTGCTGTCTAAATAGGTTTGAGTATCTTTTGCATCCCATGCCATGTGCTTGGCGTTTAGCCTTATTTCATTATTTTTTTTACCATTTTGCATGCTAAAGTGTTGAAACGTGATGCTTTTTTTGGTTCCTTTTATTACTATAAAGATTCAGATGAACTGTCTGACCCTCTCTGGACAGGATTTCCTGTTTGCTTATGGGAATGTATCTTGTAAAGAAACAGTTCGGTCTATCATTGTTGGCAGCAGAGCTATGCTGAGTGGCCAAACGTATGTTACTGCAGTAAATTCCATATGGTGACTCTGCCAGAGATTGGACTACTTCTGATTTTTTTCCCAAACATTGTGTGAAACTTTCCTGACTCTGTGTGGCAGCTCTGAGCATTATCACTTGATGTGCAACTCACACATTCTACAAGGAGTGTAACTCTCTCAGTGTAAACTGACTTCTTCATCGGTTTGGCCTCCCTATGAATTACTCAAACCAAATAGAAATGTGCAGCCAAGGCCAATACCTGCTCAGTGTTCAGATCTGTCATTGAATTCTTAATATTTATCCAGAAATAAATATATGTACAATCTGACTTAGGTTTTGTTTGTTTGCATTATTTTGTTTCAAATGTTCCAGGTGAGAGGGAGAATCTGAATGCTCTTGGACCTGGAATTTAAATACAGAGCATTTAATGCATGTTCCACAGGAGAATCACGTTTTATTCTTGTTTGCAGGGACTTGGTCTTGCTTGGACTTTTTGGACTGCAATATTTGAGAGAATTTATTTTATCCTGTTGGCAAAATAAAGATAGGAGAATGAGAAAATATTTCCTGCTTCACCAGTAGAATTAGTATGATGGGGGTGGACCAATTTTTGTTACGTAAATTGTTTCAGAACACCTCAGTTTTATGGATGACTAGTCTGTCTCAAACACAGTGTAGAAGTATGGGGGGGTTGGGGGAAAAAGGGTTTAAAATGGTAGCTTGCAGCAGTTTCCAAAGTAGGAGTCCTGTTTTAAAACCTCTCATCTACCACAATGTCCTACTACATAGAAGCAATGAGAGAAATGATCAGGTACTCATCAGAGAAGAAAAAAAGGAAGAACAGTAAGCAATGAAATTCTGCATTATTCTAGTACTTTCCATAGGGAGATCTCTCCCCAAACATAACAGCCTTTATTTTTAGATAAAACAGGAGAATTTAAACTTTGAGACTCCAGTTCTGTGCTTAATTTGTGGGTTTTTTTTTTCAGAGAGAGAACACCGGGGTTCACCCTTAGAGAATTTTAGCCATACTAGTGTGAACAAAGCCAGAATTTGGCCATCCATCGCACGGTTCTTGAAATCACTGCCTCTCAATGAGCAGAAAACATGAGTGTGTTGGTTTTGTGTGAGGATGCAACTTCTAGTCATGGTCCACATACAGTCTGAATGCCCAAGTGCTCAAGTGATGTGAAAGGAATTGCCCGAGTACTTTGCACTGGTTGCACAGCCTTGAGCAATGACTAGTTAAGATAGAAAATTCAGTCTCAAAAGATGTGGCTTCTCTAGAATGAAAACATCCAAAAGCCCCCAAACCGCTGGGTAGAGTAAAACCCAAACTCCCAAGTGTTCACAAAGCCTAGAAAGATAAAAAGAGATTATAGGCAGAATGAAGATACATCAGTGACCTGTGAAGTGACAACTTTTTGTTTATTGTAATTGTTGAAATTTGAGTAGTTATGAATCCTGGTTAGAAAATGAGTGCTAGTACAGTGATAGGGTCTCAAATCTTTCCAGTCACACTTGTGCAATATGAGACAGGGCTGGGTTCAAATTACCGTGTTCAATTCGGGCAGGAATTGGTTCAAATCACTTTAACAGAATTTCTGAAACACGTAAGTTACTTTGTGCAGGGGGATTCTGGGATTAGAGTTTGTCTGTTGCAGAATTGTTTCTCTAGAGGGATGTCATCAGATGCCAACAAAGTGTCCATAAAGAAGGTTGTTTCTTTAACTCCTATGATTATCCTCCTGTCCTAAAAATTAGGCTTTAATTTGTGTCCCTTAACTTTTCAAACATAAAGCTAGCTAGCTTTGCCCATGAATTAATTTTTTTTTAATTAAGGCCTTAGCTTCCATCTTTTGGCAATGAGTTCAATGAATTAATAACGCATTAAAAAGCACATCTAGTGGTTCTATAAGGAGCAAAACTAATGAAGCCTTTACTTGTGACTTTGTTTGTTCACACTTCGTTAGGCACCAAAGCCCCATGTGGACTTTTTGGTATCCAGTAGTTCAGTGAGGCTCCCTCTGGACCCTTCTTAATGGAAGCTGCAATAGATTTATTTCCTCTATCTGTCTGTTTTCAGGAGGTTTATAAGAACTTGGCATCTCCGAGACCTCTGTTCTTGTGCCAACGTTTGTGTTTGCACATTGACATGCACACCATGATGGTGGAAGTGCCGTTTCTTTAGAAAGCCCAATTTTCTCTTGAAAAAGCCTCGCTGTGTTTGCTTGGGTTTTTTCTTTTTTTCTCTCTTTTTTTTTTCTTTCAATGTATTTTAAAAGCAGTTTGTGCTTTAGTTCATATATTTGAGTTATGATTGCAAGAAAATTGAGTTGACTTTCCTTTTGAAAGATCCTCTTGATGGTGTGTGCTCTTTTAATATTAAAAATTTCTCTAGGGCTGAGCTCTTCGCTTCATCATGCTTTCTTTTGGACTTGGTAAAACAAAACCCGAGTATTCATACAGTGCATAGGGATGTGTTCTGTTTTCTTTTTCAGATTCTGATGTTTTTAACATTGTCTTGGAAGGGCAAGATTTATGGGCAGTCGGAATAATTTTATTAGACTGATTGTTACAGTATGGAAAACTAGATGTTTGGTTATGCAAGCCCTCTCTCAGATCTAAAACAGAAGCCATGGACTTTAAAACCAAGTTTTAGATTTATTTAGAGTTTAGTGAACTAGGTATCTTTTAGACCATTTCTGAAAAAAGATGTAGTTAATGCTTGTGAGTGTGGTATACGAACAATCCTGTGTGGGCAGGCAGTCATAGGGGTAAAACCCCTAAGACTGTTCCACAAAGATAGGCTACATTTTATTACCTGCTTTAGTAAAACAGATTAAGGAAGCAGTTTATCTCCTGAGCTGGGCGGCAAGGATTTGTTCACAAAGGATCAGCCAAGGCTCCCAGGCACAAGGTGGGGGGACTGTTGTTGCCTGTTTGATGGTTCTGCAGATCCCATCTCAGTTGTGTTCATGTGTGGTTTTAGTTGGGCCTTTGCTTCCAAATGGCAGTATTGTCTTATCCAACTGTCTAAATTTGCCTTGGAGGAATCCAAGTAAAAGTGGTTTCTTTGCTCTTTAGCCTTTTCCCTCAGACATTTTTCATCTGCAGCACTTTGTCATTTTCCACTCTGTGGTTTATGCCCTTTTACATTCTCACACCTCTTTGTTTATGGTATCCCATCCAGAATAACTGAGGGTCGGACTGCATTTCTCTTTGTATTGAGATGGGAGAGGTAACAAAAACAGAGTGCAATATATGACCTGCCCATTTAAACAAAATGCCTTGTAGCTACACAAAATGTCATTGCTTTTCCTCTGTTCAAGCCCAAAGAAATGATTGTTTCCTTACAAGGGAGGTAGAGGAGGAAAGAAGGAGTTGATAAGGTTCTCTCCCAGGGGAGGGAGCCTCGTAGATTACAGGTTGTGGCATGTGAAGGGGTTAGTGTGAGGTAACATTAGAGTGTGCCAGAAATCCAATATCTCTATTGAGCCCGGGGTTTTTTCTGAGCCCAGTGGAGTTACGAATTTTAGTTCCCAGGCTTATTTTGAAAGATGTTTTATAGTTTTCCCTTGAGGAACAGGATTGGCACATTGGAGATGGAGTGATTGTTTTATGGGAGATGTCAACCCACAGGCAGGTGGACGTGTTTCAGCTCTTTAGCTGGGTGAATTCTTGCTGATGTCCTGGTTGCTTAACGTGACCCATTGAGTTACCATCTGGGGCATTAGATGAAATATATTACTTTCCTTAAATATAGGTGTAGGATAGAGAAGTCTTGACATTTCTGTTGGGTGTCATTTGTTACATTATTGTGCAAACATTCAAGGAATACTTCGTATGTTTGCATAATACAGTGCAAAGATGTCAGTTGTCTATGAGTAAAACTTGTCCTACTTAATGTCTGTAACCTGTAACAGCTACATCCAGGTACTGCTATAATAGTTTGGTGGGATTTTTGTACTACTATGGAGAAACATCAGCTGAGAAAGTTTTTGCAGAACCAGAACTCTCTATTGTAATTCCATGACCTCTTCCAGACCCATCATTGTGTATGTAAACTTAGCACTGGTTTCTGTCCTGTGTGTGTTACTTTACATTATTGACAATGAATTTCTTGTTCCTTGAATGCCTCAATATATTACCTAGAGATCAGTGTCAGTTTATGGGAGTGCTTGTCACAAGGAAAACGCTTACATAAAAGGAAGGTGGGGAAAATGCATGAATGAAGATGGTCTTGATGTGTTCTGAGAATGTGTAGAAGGTGTTGCCAGAACTTGTAGGGGTGTCTGTACAAAACAAGATGCACTGAGAGGATGTTAAGCCTGTGCAATGGAGGATGCAGGAATTGGGAAGGGCTAAAATGTTAGGGCGATGAAATGATCTTACTGTCAACATCTTTAATTACCTGTTACTGCAAAACATATGATACATTTTTAATCTGCTTTTCTTGGTAATAAATCTTAAGAAGAGAAGAGACTGATTTGAATAGCTAGTCCTTCCTGCCCTGCCTAATAACCCCGAAAACAAGGTTGTTGTTCAGTAACACAGATCTGTACTGTACTGCAGTGATACTGTTAGTAAGCTGTCTTAACATGCTGTGTATTGCTCAAGTCTCTTTTATGCTCACCCCAGAGGCCTAAACTATTAATAGCTCAGCTTCATGCTCTATTAATATTCACATTCTTTTTTAAACTGTTGAAAATCTTGAGGAGACTGCACCTATTGTGCTGCTCTTTCCTCAAAAATGCCAAATATTTTGAGAGCATCCTCTAGAGTGATTTTTCTGTTCTTCCATTCAGGAGGTCACTGGTGCATTTTTCCCTCTTGACCTTTCTATAATTGTACATATGGCTCTGCTACGTGTACAGTTTTTGCTTGGATTCATTAAAAAATCAAGGCTGCAACTTGGCAAGGTTTTTTTTCATATTCTTAATAAAAGCAGAAAATAAAAAGCATGATGGCCAATTTAAACTAGCCATTCTCCATTGTTTTGCCTAGTGTTCATGTCTAGTAATTTGGAGATGGTCTTAGCTTAGAATTTGCTACATCTTGGCCTTTGCAGTGCCTTGGAATTCACCTGAAGGCTTTCAATTTTATCCATGATTTTTTATGTAGGTAAAAAGTCTTATCCGTCTGGAAGGAGTTTCTTATATTTCTGAGCAGAGAATTATGTATTTCCTGAAAGCTATTTCCCAGGTAGAACTTGGAGGTTGTCTTTATTTTGTTGTATCTATGGTGGGAGTGCTAGAGGACAGTGTGAGGAAACAGGTACTAAAGCTGAGGATGAAATTTGAGCCAACCTGAGACATTTTGGGTGGTCAGAGAGGTTTCCACAGAGAGCAAGTGCCAGGAGGGCTTGCATAAAGATGCTGTGGGTTACAAGCAGCCACTTTTGCACGTTAATCTGCATCCCCTCTTGGGTGTCACCAGCCTGTATTGTGTTTATAAATGATACCCTGGTGCTATCTCAGGTGATGTAGGGGTGGTCCTGTTGCTGTTGGGATTGTTCTCCCACCTGCTCCCTTTCCTGCACTCCCTCTGACACCAAAATTGGAACTTGCTGCAGTTTTTAGCTGACACCTCACAGCTTCTCTGACCTGCAGGTGAAGTGTATCTTCTGTGGGTTCCTCTGTTACAGGTGGTTCTGGTCCTTCACACGGAAAATCTGTGTTTGAACATTGTGCAGAACTTTTGAACTAAGCTGACATAAGAGGTCAGAAAATCCTCTTGGTCCACAAGTAAAGATCAGATGGTTCTTCAGCAGTGACAGTACAATTACAGCATCTAGGAGTAAATAAAATCTAGTGCAGACTTAGCACAAAGTCAGCTTTTTCTTTCAGGAGAAGAAAATAAATGGTAGAGAAGTTGCCATGTTTATGTGTATCAGCAGGACATGGTTGGTGTTTGATAATTTTGGATTTGCTTTGTCATAAAACATGGAACTCCTCCCTCATCCCGCAGTCTTTATTTTGCCCTCTGTGCAACCTGCTTTTAAGAGATTAGGGTTCTGTGCTTTTAATATATTGGAATCTTCTTAGTGAGAGTGCTTTGTTTTGGAAAATAATTGAAACTGTGGCAACCCTTGGGTTTTTTCCCAGCTTATTTTTCTACCTCATGTACTTTTCAGTTTTGGTGGGTGATTAGCACACTGGAAACCACTGGTAGCTGCTTCTGTTATACAAACAGCAAAATAAGTTATGTAAATATTACATCCAGAACGTGTTATTTGTGCTTCAGAAATCATTAAACACAAACGGAATGTCACTGTAAAACTGAGAGTTTAAGGCCTCTTCATTATCTCAGTGGCCTAAGTCTACAGAGCTGTAAGTGCAGATGGGATGGGTTTGGCAGAGGAGCACCAGTTCTGATCAGTTCTGTGTGCACACTCTGATTTCTGTCAGGTTCTCTAGAGCACTTGGTTTTTGTTTGCTTGTTTGTTTGCTTTATGTTCCCTCGAACTTGTTGCCACATGCAGGCATCAGTTGACATAAATTGACTTGCTGTGGAATATGGGCTTTTCATTCCCAGCTTCCAGTCTCTTGCACAGGGGACTGTAGCCTTTTAAAATTTATTTTCCTTTTATGCTTCTGTGTTCAGTTGCTGCTGCGATTAGAAAATGGGTCATCCTTGGATGAACTCTTATGAACTGCCTCTTCCAGAGAGCTTGCTTGCCTGGGAAATTCTTGTGGTGGGAGCCATCTTAAAATCTTCCTGACAGCTACTTGTGACCTTGTTTCATAATTACTTGTGTTTCTGTCTAGCTCTTCTACAGTGTTGCTTCTCCATGTTTAAAAAAGCTTTTAAACATGTTATCATTTAAGATTTCAAGTCTGGCTTCTTTCCAAATAAAACCTTGATATATTAACAGTTAAAACTGAGGAGCTCTGTTCCATGGTCTGTCTGGCATTTGCACTGATAAGTGGGGCAGATATGCCTGGCAGGCAGCCCAGGGGCTTCAGCCTCCTGGGCCCCCCTGGATGGTTGTGCAGCTAAAAGCTCTGCTGGATGTGCAGCCCCTGGAATGGGAGGGGATTCTTCTTCCCTCTCCTCCTCTTCCTTCTTTCACTGTTAAATATGCCTACTGTAAGGTCTTGCCTTTTTTCTCTTTCTTTTTACAGATATTCTTTGCCTTTCTGCATTAGTCTACGGATTTCTTTGAGACTGGATATGAAATAAAAAAGCCAAATTACAGCTAATTCTCTTACTAAAAATTATTATAAACATGTGGTTTATTTTTTGTGAGAATGTTGACTATGCCCTATTGTTGTGACTCTAAAAAGAATTCCTCTTCCCAAGATCTGTGAGATTTATTAGAGATTTTGTAATTTGGTTCTTATGAGTTCTTGCAATCCTGTTTTTCCGCCAGTGCTGGCTTTTTATGGCATATTTCTTTCTGGTCATGGCTGTGGGAACAAATGCACACCAGCCAAGCATCTCACTGCCTGTCTGGTCTGGTTGAGGTTATACCAGCACAGCCCCAGCCTGTGTGACAGAGTTAGTGCATTATCGTGGACAGAGCAGTGGTTTGGCACTGTGAGGTATCTTCTTAAGGCTGTCTCTTCGCTGCTCTGAGTGGTGGAGCTGTTTTACTCAAGGGCTTCTCATCATTTTGCTGCTTTTTGTTTCCATTGCTATGATGTTAGGAAAGTGGTTTTCTGAACAGCTGAGAGACTGTCTCGGTTTAACTCTCCCCCCCCCTGCCAAGCCCAAACTGCCTTCTCTCCTCCTTCTCCTACTCTTCACAGCAAAGGGAAAAAAACTGAAAAGAAACTGAATCAAATCAGAGTATACCTATGTTTTCTAACATTTACAACTACGTATACAATTTGTACACACTATTAGGGACCCCCAGGGGAAGAGGGGAGGGGGTGACAGGAATAAAGAGGGACAAAACCAAACACAAAACAGACAAATACAATCAAAAACTCTGAAAAAGGAGAGAAACTGGCAAAAATACAGTCTCACCAACAAGTCCAAGAGAAAACTGGCTCTCTCTTTCTGTCTCTGTCTCTCTGGGACTCCGAAAGGGACCGACACTTGGATTCCATCTGCTCCCAAGCTTTGCCGGAAGAAGGGAAAAAAAAAAACCCTAACTTTCTATCTCTCTCAGAGCCATCCTCCCTTGTTACATGGAAAACACGTGTGGGATACTTATGTAATGCCCACTTCCCTAGTTACAACTGGTTACCAAGGGAGGCCTAAATCAAAACTATGAGAGACCCAGCCATACCTTGATGTAGGATAGTTTTGGGAAGGTCTGTATGTCCTCGTTGTACAATCATGAGGCTCTGCCTCAGGACCACGCAGACCACCAGTGTAAGCTGGAATCAGTGCATGAAGCTGCAATGTTTGCGAGTTGGGACTGGAAATACTTGATCTTGGCTTTTAATGTGCTACCCTTGCATGTTGTGGAATCCCACAGGGAAGTTGAGGTGCTGCGTTTAAGGGAAGTTGAGGTGCTGCGTTTAATCTCTAAATGTGTTGGGTCCTGGTCTCTGGAGGTGAGAGGAGGGCAGGGCTGTAGGTGCTGTTGCTTTGGCAGGGTGTTCTGTGGGGAGCTGCCAGGATGGGGCTGTTTCTGCACTTGCCGGGCTCTTCCCCTGCCTGCAACACCCACTGCCTTCTTTTTTTGTTTCGGGCTGAGTGGGTTGGAGCAGCGTGGTGTGAGCAGTTGCTGTCTGTGTTCCTGCAGTGGTTTGTAATTGGAGAGTACAAGAAGAATGCCCCTAGATGTATTTTAGAAAACGGGAAGAAATAAATGATTGCCAGCACAGGTGAGAAGAGGTCACTGAAGACTTATTAAATGACTCAGAATCCATTGGGTGCTTCTGAGGGCAGTGTGAGTGAGAGTCTGAAGAGAGTTCATGCTGAATTTTGACACAAAGAAAAAAGAACCATAGATCAAGTCTGGACTCTCATATTATCTTGTACAAGCTCCAGGTCTTGCACCCTAGCAAAGGGAAAGTAAACTTTATTAAGGGGCTAGTAAGAATTATGATATATAATTGTAGATACCCAAGGACACTCCAGAGACTGATCATAAAACAACTGTAATTCTTAATTTCCTGACCTGTTATAGCCTTTTTTCTGGATTATTGCATTGCTGTCTTGAATATTTTGTGACTCTATAAAGGTTCCTCTAAGGAATGGGAACTTTTAATGTTGTTCTTTTTAAAAATTGCATACCTTTTTGCCTTTGTTGCTGAAATTAAGGGGAAGTGTTGAGGTTTGGATTGTATTGTCCATAGAGTTATTATCTCTTTATTGCTGCTAGGTCAACTATAACACGTTATTGTAACAGGCAGCCTGAAGCAAGACAGCCAAAACCAGAATTAAGAGGGAGAAAGTAATTTAAACTGTACTATTAGTATTTTGATGTGGAAGCATCTGAAGATGGAGTGTGAGATTTCAATTTTTCAGATTTAGATTTTTACCAAAGTGCTGAAATCATTCATCATGTTATTATAATGATGATCTGCTCCCATGTTTTTATTAGCCTCTAGAGCAGTTGCTGAATAGTGTCTCTTTCTAGCTATGCTATTAAATGTTTGAAACCAGATCATTAAATGTCTTGGAAAGCAGTCAATTTTATGGTCCTAAAAGCATATAATACACTGTAAAGTTAATTTAAATATTTGTTGTGCATCAGCCTTCTTCCTTCCATTTCTTTTTCATGCATTCCTAAACTGTGTAAACTTGAAGAATTTTATTTTAAAATACCTAACTTTGCAGAGTTATCAAGGGATTCAGACATCTGCAATATTTGAGGAAAACTAGCCCAAATGTGGTGTTTAATGTGGTTCAGCCTGGCAGGCAGCTGAACACCACACAGCTGTTTGCTCACTCCCCTCTGAGTGGGATGGGGTAGAGGAGCAGAAGAAAGGTAAAACTCGTGGATTGAGGTAAAGGCAGTTCAGGAAGTAAAGCAAAAGCCACTCACACAAGCAAAGCAAACCAAGGAATTCATTTCCCACTTCCCACGGGCTGGCAGGTGTTCAGCCATTCCCAGGAAAACTGGGCTCTATCACATGTAATTGTGACTTGGGAAGATGAACACCATCACTCCCAACATCCTCCCTTCCTTCACCTTCCCCACACTTTACACATTTAGCATGACAGCAAATGGTCTGGAATATCTCTGTGGCCAGTTGGGGTCAGCTGTCCTGGCTGTGTCCCCTCCCAACACTAAGTGCATCCCCAGCATCCTCACTGGTGGCATGGGGAGCAGAAGAGGCCTTGACTCTGTAGGCACTGCTCAGCAGTAATAAAACCATTTGTGCTATCAGCACTGTTTCCAGTATATATCCAAAGCATAATCTCATACTAGATACTATGAAGACAATTTTCTCTACCCTAGCCAAAACCAGCACGTGAAATAAGTGAAGAATACAGTTATTTTTATACTAAAGTCTGCAGTCCACTGCCTTTTGTCTGACTGTTTCTGCTGCTTCCATTTCGTGGCAGTTGCTTGAAGAAAGACATTGAAGTGGCAGGTTGTCACATGGAACAAAATCAAGGCATGTCTTAGTAGTCCAATGTTGTGGGTGTGATTTATGTGCCTACACTGTTATTGCTTGAGCTTGTTTGTACTTTGCAAGTACATGAAAAAGGATGCATTGCATCAAAGAGTAAAATGTTAGTGCTTATGCCTGTTTGGATGTGTTCCAATGGAATTTGGTCAATCAGTTTCTAAAAGATGCATCCTTGTATGGCTTGGTTTAAATTTTTATTAACTCAGCTGGGGGTAAAGTTAATTGAAACCTTACTGAGATGTAGGCGTGTGGAACACTCTGATTTTTCTCTCAGACTTTATATTGAAGACTTCTGGACTTGACATAAGGAAGCTGAGGGAAATGGAATGGGGTAGCCAGAGAGTCAAACCACAGATTTTAATCCCTGATGGTGTCTCCAGACTTGACCCAGACTCATGTTGGAGAGTGAGTCTTCAGGTGTTGACAGGCTTGTGACCAGACATGGAGCAGCTGGTTCCTGGGGAGTCTCCTGTCAGCTCCAGGAGAGTCTGCCCTATGCCCACAGCATGGCAGTTCTTTGGGTGAAAACGTGGAAAAGGAGGGTAGAAGGTGAAATGCAGTAAGGACAACAGCTACTGTACTGTCCTGGGAACAGGTTAATTCCTTCTTGCAAACTACAGACAAATACACTGAAGAACTTTCCAGAGAAGACCCCTGAAAAACCCTGGAACAGAAATATTCTGAGAATCCACGATAAGCAGAGATGTTACTCAGTGGCCTTGCACTCCTTGAGGTGGTCACAAGGTCCTTACCAGATTTCAGGTGTTCAAACTCCAGCTTTAGGCATATCACTGTATTTCATGGCAGAACTATTGTAATGCCTTGCCTTGTAAGTGGGTGTTTTGCTTTCACAAGGAAGGTCTTTGTGTCCTTTTTTGTATGTGCAAAGGAACAGAAAAATTGTCTATGAAAGGTACTTTATGTGCTTTGATTCAGCAGTGACACACTGCACCCCACAGAGACTTTGATTTTACTGCCCTATTATTTTCTTCATGGTATTGATGTATTCAGAGTAAAAATTAGATTCCATGTTGCTTCTTCCTTGGGTTCCTAAATTTGAAATCACAGGGGCATGTAATACAGGATTTACTTTTTGTTTAGTTCCATGTCTTTTCATCTTGACTTTTCCTTACCCAAAGGTGCTGGATTGACCACTCAGGTAGTATCCTTCCTGTTCTGATTTGAAGTAATTGGTAGTTGCAGTCTTTATACTGAAGAAGAAAAGAAACAACCTTGAAGCCCTGACTCACTAATCTCCCTTATCCCTTCCCAGAAGTACACTGCCATTGGAATGCTGGGTAAAGCTACTGATACATTGGATGCTACAGGAAAAGTAACTGAGGAAAAACCTTATGGTAAGCACAAATGTCTCTATACACTTGATGTAATTTGAAGACATTAATGGTCTGTGTCACAGAAAAGCGGGAGATCTTTGGGACTCTGAATTAAGTTTAAATGTGAAATTAAACTAAGATTATTTCATCTTTGACTTCAGTGCTCATATAATTCAAACCAGTTGCATGCAATTACACCCAACACAAGTGTTCATTTCTGTTGGAAAAAAGCAAACCAGGCATTAGATTAGGAGGGAGAAAATAGAATTGGGCAGGACTGTGTCATTTTAGATCTTTGTTAGGCTGACAAGTGACGTGCTGTGTCCAGTGACATTTTCCTGTCTCAGTTTATAGTCCCATAAGTGCTCTTGCAGTAAAACCCTTCAAGGCCAGTGGAGGAATAAAGTACTTAGATCTTCCCTCTATGGTACTCCTTTAACTACAGACCTCTCAGCATGGAATGAGAATGGCATAAACCACATTCTGCATATGGCCACCTTGCAGCTTGTATCCTAACATCTTTAATTAATGAAATTTTCTGACCCACAGATCACAGTGCAAGAGTTCAAGGCTTCAGAACTCATCCTGACTGTGGCTTTGCTGAAGTGGACATTCCACAATACCCAGGCGATCTTAGAAACACAGTAAATGTATTTGCCATTAGTTCTCTCACGGCCTGGGGGTAAAAAAAGAAAAACAAAAAAAATGATAACTGGTTGCTTAGCAACTCTTCAGGCTCTGTGCTGTTTGTGGTACCTGATAATAGGTACATGAAGTAAATTATCTTTTTTTTTAATAGCTTGATGAAGAAGCCTGGATTTCACTTCTAACCCCCAATCTCCTTTCTTTTGCAGTTTTTCTTTTTGTACAAGGCAGGCAAGCACGAGGCTCTTGTCCACATGAGCTTGATGGATCATTTTAAATAGTATTGTTTACTAAGTAATGTTGTTCAGAGATGTTGGATCGTTTGCTTCTGCTTCAGGATCAAGTTCTAAGTCTCTGAGCTTGTGAAGGACTGAGCATCCACATGGTGTTAAAGTTGCCAGTACTTCATGATGGTTGCAGAGAACACTTTCTTGGGGGTTTGTGTGCCTCTCAAGGTGGAATGTTGTGGTTCTGCTCCACTAAGTGGTATTCATTGTAGATACTTGCTCACATATAAGCTGTGAAATACCATTTTAAGTAGATGCAACTCCTATGGTCAGTTAATTAAAAAAATCAAAATGTGTTTCTTGTATTACTAGTTTTACTTTTTTAACTTGTTTACTGCAGACAGAATTTAGAGTCTTGTTTTCAAGTGCATTTCTCTCACTGGGTCTACTGTTACAATAGTCCTCACCTCTGTACCACCTTCTCTGTTGTGATGGTTTAGCTTTGCTGTTAGAATTTGTGCTGGGGAGCTTATTTGGGTTAAAAATACCCTTTTTTTTAGTTGCTTATCATTTTAAACTGAGATCAGTGGCATGATCCAGTTCATTGTGTAGTCTCTGGAAGAGCAGTATTGGCATTGCTGGGGCAGTGCAGTCTTGGGTGCTGGACAGAGTTTCCTTTTGCTGCAATGGACAGCAGAAAGAAATGCTCATGAAATTGGTCTCTTGTTTTCCATGTTGGTGCAAATCAGTCAGATTTGATTTCTTCAGAAAGGAAATGAGAGAACATGCATACTCCTTTTTTGTTTTCCATGGTACCTACATATTCTGTATTTTCTTCTTTTTTTCTAATAAGACAGATATTTCTCATCTTCTCTGGTGTCTTCTCCAAAGCAGCTTTGGTTTCTGCAGAATAATCTGGATGTCCCACCATCCCTAATCTCTAACCCTAATGGTTACTCCAAGAAAAGCCAAATCGGATATTTGAGCTGAATTGCAGTTTTCCTTTGACACCTCCAAGGATCATGGGAGAGGCAGAGCATCTGCCAGGGAATATAAATCCTGCAGTGCCAGCAGCATCCAGGATTGGGCCTTAATACAGAGAAAGGGCACTAAAATATTTTGCAAGTTACCTAAAACTCTTCTTGAATGACTCCATTGGACCCCAAGAGGAAAGTGCCTGCAGGAAGTTGCCAGCTATCTTAACCATAAGAAAGTGTTGGAATTTAGTCCTCAAAGTGTCCCTAGACAGCAGCTTAGGAAGCAAACTGTGCATTTAGTCACAATGAAAGGATGTACTGAAGAGAGCTCCTTGGTTTTAACCCCCCCTGAACTTCTCAGAGTTTTTTGTCTGTTTCTTATCAGATGAGTTTGCATTTCCACATGAAATTAGGTGATGGTTTTGTACTGCTGCCAGGCTGTCAGATGCTGACTTTGGAAGCAAGTAGCATTTAGAGTTCCTCTAATGGTTTCTTGAGCATGTTAATGTTTGTAGCCCTTTTTCAATACTTGTAACTATGCACAGGAATGTGCATTCTGAAACCCACAGCCTCCCAACTGCCTACAGGCCATATCCAGACATGGAGAACAAAACTAATGAGGATTTCTGCAGGTCTCTGCTGATTATGCTGAAATACATGTTTAGTAGAGCTACCTGAATAATTCAGAAAATACAGTTTCAGGACTGTGCTTGTCTGTTTTCAAATAGTTTGTGCTGGGCCAGGTGGAATTGAGATCACCTGCTGTTAGACTGTTGTGGATAATTCTTGTGTTCTGTTTTGGTGCAGTTTGTTAAGAACCCTTCAGTGGAGGCTTCTTGAGGTTATGGCACAATTGGCACCTTTTGGTTTGTTAACTTTATTTTCCTTCCTTTATAGCAGGAAAAACAGTGAACAGTCACCAGTGTTTGGAAGCACACCACTGTTCTTTGAATTTTTTGCTGTTAGAAGCTAATAGACTTATATTAAATGTTTTTAGAATCATTGGAGGCCAGAAAGTTCTGGGTACTTTGTGATGCTGGTAGATTTGTAAGGAATGGTCCACTGGAAGATGCACAGCCCATGCAGAAAACACATAATCACACTGCCAGTCTAAGGGCTAAGGAGGAAATGTAGAAATCAGTCTTGAATGGAATGTATTCCAAGTAGTGTCCTCAGAGAGCAGGTACAATCCTTTTGTGCCAAGTTAAGGCTTTTGTTATTTCTGGAGACTGGATGGAATTATCCTCTGGGCCAAACCTTGAAAGTCCTCACTGCAATTGTTGTGAATCAGGGTGGCAGCCTCCACCCCCCTCCCTGGCAGGGCACAGGGGTGCAGTTTCAGGCCAACTTCCAGCTCCAGGTCATGGTCTGCAGGATAGCAGGTGAAGGTATTTGGAATGAAGATCTCAGGAGGGATGTGCTCCCTCTGTAGCAAAGGCAGTGACAGATGTGTCCTGCAGAAATGTCTCTCAACCCTTTACTCTCAGAGAGTGGAGAAGAAAATCAAACCACATTTTGGGACTTCTGATGCTAGTTATCCCTTACGGGTTTGTTAATATTTCGTGCTTGCTGGAAGGTTGAGTCCAAGTGCTGCCCTCAATTTGCTGACTAGACAAGCTGTTAACATAAACCCAAGCCTGTGGCTGGGTGAGGAAAACCTGTGGGCCAAGGTCCTGAAGGAAAAGAGTTCTGGGCAGCAGGACCTCATTCAACCTGTGCTGTGGACATAATGAGTGGGTGCTGAAATGTGGTAGAAGAGCTGGTTCACATTGCCCTGCAGAATGACGGGTCCAAACTGATGCCTGGGACAAACACGCAGTTTAGACATCGTGGAATTGTTTGGGGGAAGACTGACTGAGTGCTGGAAGAAAGCTCCACCAGCCTGTGTGTTGTTTCAGGACACAGCAAGAATCCAATACAATCCATTAAGATTGTGCATACTGGGAAAAAAAAAAGAAAAACACATGAGTTTAGGTTTTCAGAATGTAACAGTAGCCAGCTTGTGCCACGATGCATTGCAGAAGACAAATATGATTTATTCTAGATCTTGGCAAACTCATCTGTAAATATTTACTTTGATTACACACCACCCAACTTTTGTTTGTTAGTGGCTTAGGGCATCATTCCTCACATGGGGATTTTCTGTTTTTCTCCCGAGGCAGAGGTTGCCTGTGTCATGAGTGACTTCCTCAGGGGCTGCTGTGACCTCTGGATTGGGGGAATATGAGATCAGAGCCAGAACTGAACTCAGGCATCACATTAAATGGCCTTGTCACAACTGCAGTTCATGGGGTGAAAACTGGAAAGAGAACCCCAAGGGACACTTATGCTTAGTTCTTGTATGCTTGAATTCTAACCTGAAGCACCTGGGGTTCACAAGGAAGCTGGCAGGGTCATTGTTATGGAGCTGGGTCATGCTAACTTGCCACCATGTAATTTTGTTGTGATACAGAAATTTGTGAAATAAAAACAGAAGATTGAAATAACCATGTAAGAAACTCTTACTATACGATGGATTTTGTTGTTCCTAGCCCGTATTCTGATGGAAATTGGTCTCTCTCAGCATCCCTGACTGAGTTTTGTGCCTTGTGCCTTGCAACCTTGCTGTTAATAACACTTCCTGGGACAGCTGCTTGAACCCAGGGACATACCTGCTCCTGAGGCTGCAGAGTGTGCTCTGCAACAGAGAGGTGTCACAGCACCATCCCCCAAAGCTGCTGGGAAAAGAAATCTCGTCTTTTTTACTTACAGCATGAAGTACATCCATTTTGTAAGGTTGGCAATTGAAGGTCTGTTCCAAAATAGGATGAAGGCTCAATAAATAAATTTGGTTGGTTTCTGTTCCAGAATGCTGTTGACTTAGCAGGGTGACAGTAATTGAATAAAACTTATGAGAAACAGGACTAGTGAAGCCCTAGACAGTAGAAATGCACTGAAGTGCATTGTGATCACAGATCTTGTGTTCTCTAAACTAATCAGGGATCAATGTCATTCTGTTGAACAGAGCTTCAAAGGACCAGTGCAATCAGCTACTTAGGTTATAGCCTTCTAATAAAAGTGGGACAGAGGTGTATGTGTACTCTTAAATGAAAGTAGATTGTCTAAAACAGCTGTCTTTCTTCTACAGGATTTCCTTAGCAAAATGGCCTTACTTAATATATAACTGTACCTTGGTGTGCGTTTGAAAGTTTGTTGTGTGACAGGGAAATCTGATGTGTTGTTCCAGATAAATTCTTCTTCACTAAAAAACCCCAAACCCCCAAATGGTTTTGTTCTCTAATAGTCTGTTGTGTTTTCCCCAGCAGTTTGGTACCCTTAAAGAGAAATTCCCAGGGTTAGATGAGCATTTTATTCTTTTTGGTGTTTTAACAAAAATTGGAATATGCGAAATGTTGCAGTTTTTGTATAGTTCCCAAGAAAGATGGATTTGCAGCCCCAAGAGAGGGAAACTGCAAAAGAAAATGGTGTATATGAGAATTTCTGACCTTCTGAAAGTGTCCAGACTGTCTTAATCACCTTGACAGTTTGTTCCACTCCTTCTGTGATAATTCACACTCCTACCTACCTTCTGTTTTTTCTCTTTTCTTTGGTGTTTTTCACGCAAGCTAAAGTCAGATGAGAGGGAACTCTGATTTGTACCTGTTTGCAGAACGTGATTGATGCCACCAGTGCCATATAAATAATCAATACTAACATACTGATTTGTTTTCTTTCTACAGACCAAGTAACAAAAGGAGATCTTGAAAATGTGCTGCAAAAGTTCACAGGGCACATCATGCAAGTCCCTCCACTGTAAGTTCCACAATACTCAGACACTCTTGACAGTTGTGTTCAGCTGTCAGGACTTGCCAACAGAAGTCACTTCTCTCAGAAATGTTAAGACACATCTTGACAAGAGGATAGAGGCAAAGCAGTCAGGAGTTTGACACTTGCAGCTGCAGGTCATGCCCATCTGAAGATTGAGCACAAATGAGGACCTGGAGTCTGTGGGTGTTTTGAGTAAATGTAGCGAAAGTCTTAAACAGCTTTGCAGGGCTTGGTGGCTTCTGTCCTATCTCCCAATTCTACTGACATCTCTGCAGAATGCCTTAAATGACTTTGAATTAGTTTTATGAGAAGTTAGAGTGTGAGTGGCAAGTGACTGAGCTTCTGTAGCTTAGCAAATTTCTTCAGGTCAGGTGAGCCACAGGAGCTGGCAGTGTGCAGGCACTTGGCCTGTGACAGTTGGCTTCTTGGTGATTTAGCCTAATATTCTTTCCTTTGCATTTGCCATGTGTCAGTGACTGTGGTTCCAGTGTGAGATCTGGAACTCTGTATATGTTGTGCTTCATGTGACCTGTTTCAAATTGCCCTCTATTAATCTGGGCAAGATCTTTTTTCATTTTTTTATGGTCATCTTTCTGTCGCCACCAAAGTTGGAGCTTTGGATAAAGTTCCACTGAAATCAGTTTCTTTGGTTCTTTATTGGTTCTCTAAACACCCAAGAACATAACTTGGCAGTTGCTGTTCTGGAAAGACCCCGGTGTGAGACAAGAGAAGGTGCAATGCAGAGTTACAGGAGTTGCCTGAACAACTCCCAGTGCCCAGCTCAGCAGAACATTAGAACAGAGTATGCCCTGCAGACTTCTGAGAGACAGGATGTTAGAGGCAGATGCAAGTGCTGTAACCCTGATAGAAACCCTTTTATTTAATAAACTGCAAACTGAGTGATGAAACACTTTTAAATCTGTACAACAAGAGATAAATATAGGACCATCTCCTGTTTTCCAGTTTATGTACCTGCTGGTAAATCAGATGATTCTGTGTGCAAGAGATTTCAGAAGCACTCACTGGGTTTTGTGGGTCTTTTGAGTACTTGGAGAGGAGTAAAATGCTGCTCTAGTCCAGTATTAACAGGGTCTGGAGAATGGGAAGCTTGTTCTATTACAAGCGTATGACACACATTTTCATGCTCTGTCTGATCAGCTATTCTGCTTTGAAGAAGAATGGAGAGAGGCTTTCAACTCTGATGAAGAGAGGAGAAGCAGTTGAAGCAAAGCCTGCCCGGCCAGTGAGGGTGTACAGCCTTTCTCTGCAGCAGTTCCAGCCACCACTGTTCACGCTGGGTAAAGGGCAAAGTTTGTCACACAGAGCGATGCTCCGGCTTCTTAGTGTTTATTTACACTCAGAATGGGACCAACATAGTGAAATGGGTTTCATTTCACTCAGCTACTTATTTTGGTGTGAGCCCATGTGCAGAGGCTTTCCCTTTGCATTAAAAGCACCGTGTTTTGGTTTTAAGATAAGCTGATTATATCTAATCTTTCAGTGAGGGAAAATTCTGAGAGACTGGTCAGGGGATTATTTACATCTGTCCATGTTTGCAACCTCCATCTCATTCCTTTCTCAGGTCTGCCTTTATTCACTTTGCCCATTCTTTTTACAATGATGCCCAGACCTGCTGGCATCTCTTCAGGGCACAGCAAGGACCAGTATCAGTTACTGTCAGACCTCCTCTGGTTGAGGAGGCAGGATCTTACCCTTCCTTCTGTCATACATCAAGAAACTTGGGTAGTACATTAAGAATCACATTAATAAATAAATCAAAAGACTGTTGTAAATGTTTGATGCTACTGTAAGGGCAAGATAATATCTTGCATTGATAGACCTACCTAGTTGACCCATAGTCCTCTGGTGGACCAGATGTCATATGATGGACAGGTATGAGTGACAGAGCTCAGTGCTGTGTTAGTTCAGCCCTTACTTTATGGCTGGTGACTCGTAGCTGATCAGTAGCAGAGGGGGAAGGGAAGGGCTCAGAAAGCAGGGAAAGTTAAAGGTGAATTTTTAAAATTTTATTGGAGCTGCCTGCCTGCAGTATCTTAAAAGCATTGATAGTCAGCTTAGGCTATACTTGAAATAACTTTCCTTCATCATTAGAAATATGAATCAACCTTCTGAAATGCTTAAAATTAAAGCATTTGTTAACATACCACAGCAAGGACTTAAATTCTAGTGAGTTAGTTCAGTTGCCATTTTATTTGCTTTCCTTCCTGTCTAGCTTAGCAATCTCACCCGCACATATGTTACAGGATGAATAATTGATGTTGCATCCTATAAATATTTTATCACTGGGTTGTTTGCTTAGCACACTTTTACATTTATGTGGGGGCATAGTTTCTATGTAAAGTAGATTTCATGTTGCACTGGCAATTTACCATGTCACTTTTAACATTCCAGATGTTGAATGTGGTGGTGGCTTTTATGTCAGGAGCCTGGTCAGTGACATTGGAAAAGGTAGGCATGAAAAAAGTGACAATTTAAGGAATGAGTCTGTGTTTATGGAGAAAAATTTTCATTTTCTATATCCCCAGGAACTAGACCTGTGTGTTATTTTGCAGAATTGTAGTGCTATCAGTTGTTTTTATATACTAAGGTAATTTCCTTGAGAGCATGGGGGAATGAAGGCTTGATAATTGCCAGAGGACCTTGGGGGCTGGGGGATAAAAATGGAGCAGGCAATAGCACTGAGCAAGATAATGCAAGGTAAGGTGGGAATTTTATTTTCCTCCTCTGTGTGTTAAAGATTAAGGATGAGAAGAAGAAAGACACTGTCTTTTTAAACATTATTCATCACATTTTGAAAAGAGATTGAACAGAACATTACCATGCACATAGTAAACCCTATCTGCTGGAAAGACTTCTACATTGGTGGTGGTTTTTCTAGTGTTTTCTTTCTCCTTTGCCTGAACTGTGAACAGTTTTGCTTTCCCACAGGGTTATTTGTCTTGTACTCTATATCTATCAAACTGCATGATAGAGAATAGATAATCCATTTCAATTTTTTTTTTAAATTATACATTTGCAGATCAAGGAAGCAAGTAATGTGGGATAACCCTATGAATTTCAATGTTGTTATTCCTGCTTAGGCAAGTCAAAGTTTCTGTTGCTGCCTTCTGAGCATACTGGCTTGTGTTTTCCCTTTTAATGATAAACCAAGATAAAGTCTGTCTGCAGCTGGTTTCTTTTCAAAAACTGAAAATGCAATGGAAACCTTCCTGCATCATAAAGGATGTAAGAAAATATTTTAGTGTATCTGAGCACTTATGAGTCAACTCTGGTTGCTGTTACATTTTGTAGCCCCTTGCTATGTAATTATGTCCTGCTGGTATTTATTTAACAGGTCAGACTATTTGTATATTTTTTTTTTCCTTATCTTAGTTTATATTATCCTGATAGGCAGCACAAGATAAAAATGTCAAAAATTCTTCTTGAAGGCAGAAAGTGCTAAGGACTCAAAATCTGTGGAGAAATAGTTCATAGTCACTTGTGAATTCAGAATGTTCTGCTTACATCTTATGGCATTATTTCCTCTCTTTTCATTCCAATCTAAATCTGGTAAAATTTTTGACAACTTTCTGTCAGATTCTGAACTCATTACTGCACTGGAGATCTACTGAAATCAAAGGACTTCCTTGGCTCAAATTAAGGAAGATAAAAATGAGTGATAAACCTTTGTGAACTTTCTCAAACAAAACAGAATAACGTAGAAGGCTGCATACAAAAATACATTTAAAGTGAGCTGCAAACAGTTAAACCTTTAAAATTTATCATGCCCTTTTTCCAATTCCTCTCTCTGCTCCTGCAGAACTCAGTACCTGTGCCACTATGCAAGAGCTGACCCGCACCAAGCAGGGGCCGTTCACACTGGAGGAACACGCCCTGCACGAAGACAGATGGACAATTGATGAGATTGCACGATCCTTAGAGCACTGCTCATCTCTGCTCCCCAGGGAGCCATCTCATAAAAAATTGAAGACAGAGCATCCTGGTGAAACTGCTGTGATCTGTGAAGATAAGTGATAAGTTGGGTCAAGGAAAAAGACTGAATGATTGAGATGTTTTAAGATTGGATTGGGATTGTCTCGCCTCCTGTGTAAATCTGCAAGGCTGTAATGGGAGAGTGACAAACTGCAGTGCAAGAAAAATGGTTCTTTTGTTTTCTGAGGCTAGAACATGCACTGAAAATATTCAGTGCTTGCTGTTTCCTGATGGTTTATTTTTCTTCTTACACAGTGTCAATGGGTCTGCCACTGATGCCAAATCTTCATAAACTTTTAAAGAACATTCAGGCTGCAAGATAGCTGGTTTTGCTGTTTCCTCAATAAAAAATGATAAACATGAATGCCTGATAAGTGTACTCAAAAAAAAATCTTTTTTTTCTTTCTAGCTGGTAATCAAAACCTGAAATACCATGGTGACAAAGACTGTCATAGCTTGAAAGACACAATAATGTGGTGTGACAATTTTCTTTCTAGAAGTCCATTTCAGGATATATCCATTTTACCGTAGTTTTTCCTACACAGATTGTTCTTTCAGTCAAATGTTTCCAGAATGCAGTAAATGCAGGTGCTAATATTTTAATTTAAGTCTGAGATACCAGCATAAATGAATAGTTTTAAGTATAAATGATTGCCAAAGATCACTGTTTGCTAACAAGTGCTCTGAAAAGCAGTCATGATTACAGGTGTGCATATCTTATTCTGGGCCAGTGTCTCAGTTGGTGACCATCCATAATTTAAAGTGCAGTTAACTTTTATGCCCATCTGAGGCCTTATGGAATTTATTTTTCCCACCTATGTGTTGCCTGATGGATTCTACCATGGACTGGGTAAAAGGCTCATGTGCTTCTGGGCTCTGAGTGATTTGATCCTGCCTAGTTGTGTGGTCAACAGAGGAATCCACCATCACAGATTGTTGTTGAAGCCATTTTATTTCACTGGGGGCAGTTCCATGGTTCATGCAGTCAACAGAACCTAATTGCATGGATTTTCCCACCACTGCTTCCCTTGGGATTTCCAAAATGACTAAAAGACAGTGGTTTGAGAATGCTAAAATGCACCCTAGTTATTTTCCATGTGTGTCATCCTGATATTCCCAAACAAGTTAGTAGCAGGTCTGTTTTCCTCTTGTCATAGTGAGGAACATGAGGAGTGGTTGAAACAACTGCCTTTGAAGGTGTCCCTGAAATGCACCCAAGGAGGAGCAGTCGTGGCTGAGACAGTTTTGCTGCTGCTGTCCAAGTCTCTGTGGCTTTGTGTAACTCCTGCACCTCTGGGCTTTGGCTCCTGAGTATGGGAGATTGACTCTGAGGGACTGAATGCTTCAATGCCAAGAGTTTGTGCCGATATCAGAATGTGTCTTTTAGAGAGAGACATGAAAATTTAATTTAATGACCCTCTTAGTAGACTTGCTACTTCCTACTGCAAGTTATCTTGGTAGCTAATTACATCTAATGCTTAAAAGAAACTGTGCTTTATTCCCAGCTTGACTAATCTCCACATGCTGTATTTTATATCTGTTTACCTGCACCTTACAGAAAGATATGATATGAAGTGGTCAAGTTCCAACCTTACTTTCAATCTAAGAAATGAAATAGATATCCTGAAGTTTCTCATTACAGCATACCTTTCCAGACATCTGTAGTATTCTTTTCTTGTTTTCTGTGCAATAAGAATCTGCAAGATTAATGAAGGTTTTGTTTAGAGGGAGGACAGGGTTTATATTTTATTGTTCAATAAACAGTTTTTATTTGTATAATCTTAAAAAGAAATTAAAGGAAATGTTGAAAATATCACAAGCAAACTGGATTGTTAGAGCACTGTAGCAGCAGCATACAAAATGTACAATGTGAGTGAAGTAATTAATGTGAGACATTTTGAGTTCAGAGATGGGAGAAAAGCTTGTGTTCAGTAAGGGAACAGTGGGAGACTTGAGTTGTTTCTTTTCGCGGTGGGTTTTCTGGTACTTTGGGTATAGACAGAGAAAAAACAGATTATTTCCTAAAGCAATCAAATAAAGCAGAAAATTTCATTTTCCAGTATACTTATCTTGAATGATCAAAGACTTTAATTGAAACACAGCTTCTCTTATTGTGCAAGTCTGTATTTTCTCAAGAATTGAATTTATGTTATCCCAGTGGTTTTCTAGATTAAGTTCTAATTTTATTTATCTTTCTGATTTTTAAAAAATAGCACAGTAGATATAGTTCCATTAGTCCACTTCTTTCATCTTCAGGGACTTATTTCTTTAACAATTAGTGCAAATGAGAAGTCTCTGTATTAATAGGGTATATTTGTATACAGTGTTGTAAGTGTCTAACACATTTTTTACCTCATCTGTTTGTCTAATGCTCACCAAGGTTTTCTTGCTATTCCCTATAAGAGCCTGTGATATTTTTAATTTCAAAGGGAGAATTCTATTTTCATCAGCTTTTTGGTTAACTTGCAGCTAGTCTGTTGTAATTATTGCTCGTAGATCTGTGACCCTGAGAAGACAGGATCTGTTCCATAGGTGAGTCACTCCAGAGAAATAAACTGGCAATCAAACAAAGTGCCTTGTGGACATCAGCAGCTTCTGGTTTAGGCTGCAAGTCCTGATGCATGTGGAAAGCATAGGGAGAGAAGGAATTCAGCTTAGACATTCAGGAATCTACACACAGTGTGTGGATGGTGTTTCTAAACTGGAGAGATCTGTTGATGAATGCAACTTCCCTCAATGCTTTTATTCTTCTATAGCAAGTGGAGAATCATGGAATCATTCAGGCTGGAAAAGACCTTTAAGACCATCAAGTCTGACCATAAACCCAGCACTGCCAAGTCCACGACTTCACCAGCTTTAAGTAGGACCATTTTTTGTGGAGTTCCTCTCATTTTCCCCAGTGCATAAGAATTAAATGCAGAATTTGTTTATCTCAAACTAATGACAAACTTCTGCCGACGTAGCTTATATTGAACTACAGAAGCGGTTTCACTCCCCCTTGAACCATTAGTTTCAATGAATAGTAACTGGGAAGCCACTGTAAAGCCTGGGAATAGCTTTTTTAGATATGTTTTAATAAATATTTAACCCAGTAGCTTGAAACTATCGAGATCTGGAAGTAAGTGTTGTGTTCCCATGGGGTACTAGGGAAATACTAATTTTAACTTCCATGTTCTTATTAACATACATGTCCTGAGATACCAGACTTCAGAACTGGGCTGTATACACAAAAAATGTATTTTTTTAACAAGAAAAAAAATTGGCTCCTCATTACTGACAGTCATGATATTGCAACATTAAAGACTATGTAGGGTGAGAGAGGTAAAGTGTATGTGCAATATTTATGAGACTAGTAGGAGAGTTAGTACTGAGTTCCCAGCTGAAGCAAATGGTAGTTAATAGAAATTCCATGGTAATCTGGCCAGAAAATATGCATGTCTGTGATTTACCATTTAAAATATATCCATGACACAGATTGAAAGATATGTCTCATTTTAGTAAGTGTTGTCATGGAGAAGGTCCAGGTACAAAAGCATGTCCTGCTTCTTGGGCTGAACGTTGTCTCCCTCCAGTTTGTCCTTGCTGTCTTTAGCCCACAGTAGTCGTGGTACCAGTGGCCCTGGCAGCTCCAGTGCTGCTGCTGCTGCTGCTGCTGCTTCAGTGAGGTTGACAGGGGCTTCATAATTTCCCTCCCACTAATGTCTCTGCCTGGCTGGCTCTCTTTCTTCTGTATGTAAATGGTAGTTTTCACTTCATAATGTATTTCTGCTGTCAGTTTGTTGAGCACTTTTTAATTTTTTTTAAGGAAAATCAATAGGATTTTTGTTAGTATTCATCAAGTCTGAGCCATTAGTAAAATATTCTAGGAATGCCTTCATCAATAACTAAGGATTTAGCATCTTACCCTGTGGTTCTGGTTTTGATTTATATGAGTATTAGAAGAAAATAAAACCTCTAATAACTCCCCAAATTTTGGGATACTTAGGATTTTATTTTTTATTTTAACAGTGAATTTACTATTCTGGGCATGAATGGCTCTACAGCTTTAATGAGTAGGGTCATGCCATTTGCTTGACAGAGTCAAGGAATGAGTTTGCAATAGTATTAATTATATTAAAAAGGCCTTACAGAAACAAAGCAGAAGTGCCTGTGTGTGTATGTGAGTGTGACTGCAGTACAACCAGAGGGAAGTCATAGAGACAGTGAATGGATTCAGCCAGCCTGGGCAAAGTTATTGTCTCTATTAAAAAGCAGTCATTATTTCTAATAGCTGTGGGTTTAATTTCCTTCTTTGTGAGACCTGATTAAGTAAATCACCAACAGTTAAGAGCATGTCAAGCCAGCAGGTTTATCATCTGGATGCTGCTGTCTGCTCTGGGTGGTGAGAGCTGTCTTCTCTTGCTGTCTCTGCAATCCACTGCCAAGATCATACAGGTGTTAGAACAGGCAAGCACGAAAGTTGGTAATTGGGGATGGATAGTTGCAGTGCTCAAGACAAAAATGGACTATAATTGCAAGAAGAAAATGCTATTTTTTTCCAATTGTGTTTTTGTGAAAGTGTTGGAGACACTGCCAAGGCTCAGAGAAAGTCTTAGCATGGCTGCCTGAGAAACAACTAACGTTTTTGTTATGGGTGTGAGTGTCTGGGGCTTTAATCCTCTTCCCTCTCTAGCTCAAAGAAGTGGGTTAAATCAAAGCTGCAGCCTCTCCCTGACTTTTCCATGTCACCTTGCTCTGTGTGTTGTGGATGCTGAAACCATCCTGTGCTCACACTCTGGGCTGTAAGAGGGATTCTGTGGCTTGCCCGGAAGTTAATAGTAACAGGATGAGGAGGATGAGAAGTGAGGCAGTGGAAATTTGGTATAAACACACAATAGCTTTCTTTTTACTAGACATGTTCATCTTAGGCTGATGAAGACCAGCCTTTCCACTGTGCATCCCATTACCTTATCTACTGAGACAGTTTGTTCTAAAACTCTCATATTCTCTCTTGAATCCCTTTCCAGGTTCGGGTGAGCCTTGGGATAGTGTGGAGCAAACATGCTGTGTATTTTCTGTGAGTACAGGAAAGCTGGCAACAAAGTAGAACTGAAAAGAATGAGGTGCATCTGGTCCATTTCTCACCATGACCCGTTCCTATCAAAAACAGAGTTCTGAATGCTTCAGTACCATTTCTCTGGTACATGGGATTATTTTAGATATTTCAGAATTAAGTATTTCAAAGTCAACTTTGCAGCTGAGTACATGCATTAGAAACAAAATGCATCATTTCACAGATGTCACACTACTCTTAGCGGCTTCAGAACATGATTTTACAGCTTAAAAGGAGGGGGGTTGAAAAGGAATGGCAAGAGGTAAATGCATAGTCATTACATTTTTAAAGTAGATGAGCTTATTTTAGGTAATTATGTAAGAAAATACATCAAGTGTTCTAATGGAGAAAAGGTAAAGAGAAAGAACACAATTTTTCCTACATTTCTGTTTCCTTTAGCAGATAAAACAATTAGCTTAAATACACTATTTCAAAGCTTAAGAAGCTTTTATGTGGAAATGCATGCAAGGTTGTTACTGTGTGCTCATGTGAAAAAAAGGCATTTATTTTCATTTCAGCAATTGAAAAGATAGTCTTCTGTGATGCCCTTCAAAAGGCAGCATTTTGTTTGGCTTATATAGAATTGCTGTAAATCCTTAGCATAACTTACTTTGTGAGTGGTGTGTTCATAATAAATCGTTCCTGCAGCTGGCTGTCCTAGGGACCAACAAAATTATTTCAAGTTCTGCAGGTCCACGGTACCCATTTCCAGTGTAAATGGAACATTGTGTACAAACACTAAATATATTTAGAAAACAAGATTAATTCTCAGTAATCTTTGCTATGCAGATTTCTCTTTTAGTAAAATATTATCCGAGTGGCTGCCGCTTTGCTGCACTGCTTTGTATACAGTTTCTTCTTACTTTATCCTTTAATTTGACAAAGGGCACTGGCAGACTCTGTTGATTTCTTGTCCAGGTGATTCATTTCACTGAGCTGCTGCATACACAGAGACATTACTGGCTTTAATCTCTGTATTTACTAGTTATGATTTCCAAGGACTGTGCTCTGCATCTCTGCCAGAGACTGCCCTGGCAGCACTGGCTGAGAGAAGTGTGTGTTCACCTCATCTGTCCCAGTCAGAGACTGGTGTGTTTGTTTCCTGGTGCAAATAAACTGGGCTTTTAGGACAAGACCATATGTCTCATTCTGTTGCTCTGATAACCTCCAGCAAAAGGTAGAGGGAGCAACAGAGGATAGTCATGTTCCAGTAATCCTCCCTCCAAGTGAGAATAGGTGGGAAGTGTCAGCGAGGTGTGTGGGTACAGAGCTAACTTAAAAGCATGGGATTATTTCTTTTGACCTCAGTGAGAGGACTCCTGCCCTGTTTCACTAAATTATGCAAGCTATTACTCACTGAATTAAGGCCTTGTGTGTTTCATTTTCACCTATCATGTTTTTGTTCTTTTTTTATTTTAGTAATGCAAACTGATGATTTGAAAAATTGTATTGCTTTTTTACAGGAAAAAAGACAGAGTAAAATAAATATTAATGGTGTGGCACAACACTTAGACTTGTTGTATGGCTAATGAATATGTAAGAGTTCTATTTTCTACTTAAACACACAAAAATTGTCAGAATATAATTAGGGTTATTTTTAAAAAAGTGTGTTTATCTAGGAAATTAATTTCTCTTGGGAGTGCTATTAAAGGCTGTGCAGAGTGGATAAACCTATTTGAGCGTGTTGGTGATCTGTTTCTAGAGTTAGGAACTTGTAATTTTGTTGACTCGTATACCATATCCCTGAAGCAGTTTTATCTGTTTTTCTTTACTGTACCATAGGTGTTTATTACTGGAAAGAGCATAGTCATACAATCCAAGCTGGTATTCAGCCATTCCTTTCTATCAGTGGAAATAGGGAGCACACATCCCCACTGTGCTCTCTGCACTAACAAATCCAGGCTGGTCTGTCAGAATTTTATAGAAGCAACCCAGAAATAAGCCATCATGCCACAGAGAAGGCAGGGTATGATGAGGTTGTCAGGAGATGAAATTTGTCTGGAGGCAAAGCATGTTTCATGGGTGCAAAGAAAGACAAAGGAAACAGCAGGGTAGCCTTTCCCATGAATCTGCAATCTGATCCTGAACACGCCACACCAAGGAGATTTTCCAAGGAAGGGTATCTTTTAGAAGAGCACCCAGCTGTTAGATCACAGGAGTAAAGCTCCCACCATTTTTCTGTGCATCAAAATAATTGGTTGAACTCTCCACCTCTCCTTTGTTAAAGGAGCTCTTTGAATCTGTTTCACTCTCGCATTCCAAGGCTGTTTTTCAAGCCCTTCAGTCAGCTCTTGAAATTCCCGCAGTTTTCCATGACTGTATACACACCAGATGTGGCTCAGAGAGTACCTCTGACACTCCCTTTTCATTTTCTTAGGTTGTTTAGTTTGGAAAAAGAATAAGATGGAATGCTTGGCAGCATCTCCTCTGTTACAGGCACGGACTTTCTGCTTTGTTCTTGTTCTTGTGTGAGGTGAACCTGGCAATAGGAGAGGGCACTCCATGGCTGAATCTCTCCCTCTATAAGAAAAACATACCTTTTTCCTATCACTTCTGGAACATGTGCATGCTTGGTTTTTTTGGAGTTGGACAGCTTTTCCCAAGCTCTTCTGCTCCTTGGTACCCCAGCATCATTTATCTCTCACTGCAGGAATCCACAGGTCTCATAACGCCCAAGGCTATAAAGCAGAGTTACAGTCTGGGGATGTTGCTGACTGTGGTCTGGAAGAGAGGGAAAAAAATTAGCCAGGAGCAAGTAATTGTTGAGTGGCAGAAACAACTGAGATTGGTAAATCAAGAGAAATAGCTGGTGTCTGGTGACACTGGTGTGGTACAAGGCTGGAAAAATGTGCTTCGGCTTTCTAAGGTGTTTTTACAGCACCTAAATTTGTTCCTTCTCAGAAAAGGGTTTTATTGATATCCAGCCAAAGAGTTGCAGGTTTGGGGAAGCTCAGTTGATACAGAATTTGTTTATTTTCTGTCATACTTCTCTGTGTCTGTAAATCCCTAAGTAAAATGTAGTATGTAGAAATTCAAACTTATATGTGCACGTTTTCCAGTGCCTTTCCCAGGGACCTCAGCTCTGAGGAGTGAGGACCCTGTGGGTGCCCTGGTGCTCCCTTCTGTGGGGTGCAGAGTAATTGCTCAGGAAGGCACAGGTGTTTTAAGGGAAGAGGGTGGCTGTGAAGAAAAAGAAATCTTCAGCCTCCGTGTTAGTGTATTTAATCCCTCAGTGAGAAAAATGTCTTTTAATGTTTGCAGGTAAGGTCAACCCAGTGACTCTTTTATATATAACCCAAGCCACAGACTTCATCTTCCTTTCTGGAGATTTATTTGACCCAGAGGGACCAGTGAGGAGCTGTAGCCAAGGGAAGAAAACACTTTGTTTCTTAAAATTGATAAAATACCAGATATGGGCCCACAATGGAAGAAATTTTAGGCTAAGATTACCTGAATTCATTTGCATAAGGGAATAAGAAACTTTCTGATGTGTCGACTTATTTCGTTTCCCAGGATGGTCTCTCACTATGGGGGATTGCTTTATTGCAATAATTATAATTTGTCCTCATTGCTGTTTGCATCCCAGTGTATGGCTTGGTTCTTGCCTCTCAAATGTACTACCTGTTCTGGCTCCAGCATAAGCGTCTGACCTGAGGAACTGAACTGTAAATAGAGAGAGCTTCAACCAGGCCCTGCTGCTCTTATTATTTTCATGAGTATGAAAACCCTTAAGAAGAAAATGAGCCTTAAGAATTATTTGAAAGAGGAAAAAATATTTGTATTTTGAAATATTCTCTTTGGAAAACAAACCTGCCAGTAATCTCTCAGGGTTAGCAGGGAACTTTTCCAAAGCATGGGTTAATGTATGTTTAGAGGGGAGGATTCTTAGACAAGCTGTTGAATATTCTGGTCAGTGGGTTCAATGAGCTCCTGGGCCTTGGGCCTGACTGCCAGCTCAGGGGTCGTTCCCAGCTGCATCCTGGTGAGTCACCGGTATTTAATTCAAGTTTGTCTTTCTGTCATGCCTAGTTGCTCAGTGTGTTGGCTGCTCTGTCAAAGTTACAGCCTGATGCATCAAAGCTTGAAAGCTGCCACACAGCTGGCTGAGTCCGACTGATCAAAATTAACTCCTGTAGGAAAGATGCATCTTATCAAAGAGCCCAAGATGGACTAGGCATAGACTATGCAGAAAAAAACGTGAGCAGAAGGGAAAAAAATTCTTTTTTTTTGCTTGAAAAATCTATTTTGTTAGAATTTATTTGGCTTTGCTTGTTCAACCTTACACAAATTATGCAGTCTATTGCAGGCTGAAGGTAGAATAAAAAGAAACTGCAAATTCACAGAAATTCTCCAGGTCAAAACTCTTATTGCTAATTGCAGAAGCAAACAGTAGACTCAGGATTGTTGAATCATGGCCACAAGGATGTCAAGCAGGGCTTTAAGGTAATTATTGAGGCATTTAGTTCACTTAGAATAGGATCTGGCATGTGAATGTGAGACAGCATTAATGTGAAACATTAGTGATCTTTCCCAGACATTGCATGGATCAGGGCAGACAGTGTTTTACCTCTCCATATGTTTCCCACTTTAAATAGAAAGTCAGGCAAATCAGGAGGAAAGGAAATACACATCCATGTTCGTGGATGTGAACTCTTAACAGCAATTAAGATCAACAGATTTCTTGGTCTGGGATTAGCAATTTACCTGGATCATGGCTCTTCTCACCAAACTGAAATTCTGCTCACAATATAATTTAGGATTCATAGACATATGATTATTGAAAATATGTAAGCTGATCTCAGTGCAGGAAAGGCATAAAATCTATAAAACTATTTTTAAAATATTTTGGGAAGTAGTTTTATGTGCCTTAAAACCTCCAGCTTGCATGTGATAAAGCTGTTTGATCAAAACAACACACTTTTCAGAACGTGCAACCTGCTGTGTTCCCATTGCCCCTCAACTGATTGTAAAATACCTGCTTGTCCCATCTTGTAATTAGATCAGTTTTAACCAGTTCTGCTCACAATTGTCTGTGGAATGCCCAAATATTTCTCTTGACTTCACTGACACTACTCTAAATTTACATTGGTGTGATGTAGAGCAGAAATCTGCCCTGGAGAATGTGGAACCCCAGAGGCGTTCACTAAAGCCATTTTTTAATAATAATAAAAAAGATGTTGCAGTTGACTGTCATTTATCATTGTCTCCCATTTTCTTGTACCTAGTTATAAAGGAGGAATGCAAGAAAGCTCTGCCATTAGCTGCTGGTTCAAAACTACTTCAAAAAGAAAGCCCAGAGCCTCCAGGAGTTTCTTTCCAGCAGTGGGCTGATCTCTGCAAGTCGCTGTTCAGAGTTACTTTAAATCAGCCTGTCCTTTGGCTTTGCTGGGTGCCAGAACCTGTTATCTGCAATCCTGTTTAACTGGCAACTTTAAAATGTGTTTGAGAATGTTATTTTCAAAGCAGAGTGCTTTCTGAGAAGGGTTTTGCACTTTAACAAGTTGTCTTCTGATGCAGTGAACACTGACCCTTGTCCTGTTTTCGGTAAAGGTAAAGCTAACGTGGAAAGGCTCTGGCATTCTTTAAATGTTCCAGCTAAATATCCTTTTATGTTTCTGTGGTCAGAAATGCAGATGACATTTCAAAGTCTGTCTTTTATTGTTTTCTTCAAAGATACTTGCTAAGGAGCAAATTATTCTCTAAGCAATTCCTTTTTCTCTGCACTTCTCAAGGAGTTCAGGTATAAGGGCTGTTCTTTTGTAATGTCACATATTTGTATTGCACCTCTTACCTGGGGATATAAAAATAATTTGCAAATGTTAATTAAGGGCTTCACTCCAGTCAAGTGGTAAGTCATAAACAGATTTTCTGTGGGAAGAAATGAGCTAGGAGATGGCAGATGAGCAGTACAGGGTCCTGGCACTAAGGCAGGTTACCTCTATATGACCTACTTAAACCTCGCCTGACTGCTCTGTGACTTTGCCCTCCCTTTACCTGCCTCTTTGGTCTGAAGTGATTTATGGCAAAAATAGCTTCCAATTCTGGACAAAAAAAGCCCCTGTTTCATTTGGGGATTTAGGTACACATAAATGGCTTTATGCTCATGGATTCACTGTGGTGTAGCTGCTGCTGGATCTGTGAGAAGGAGCAGCTCTTGGGCTGGCAAAGCTCAGGCTGAGCCTTAAGTCCCGTTTGCTGTGCAAAGGCCGCAGGTGGGATGTGCTGTGCCTGTGCTCCCTCTCTGCTCTGCCATGGTGAGGTCTGCCCTGCTCAGCCCTGGGAGCCTGCACAGCCTTTCTGCTTCTGCAGGGCAACTGTGCCAGGCCAGCGCTGAGCATCCCTTGGCTGTGGGCAGCTGGGCTGAGGGGCCCTCACTCTGCAGCTGCAGAGACCAGGAGAGCCTTCCTGCAGCTGGGGCAAACCCGGCTCCGCCAGTCCCGCCTCTGGTTTGTGTCCTGGCGAGCTGCTCGGCTGTTATCGTGCCTAATGAGCGCTGAAAAATGGCCCACTTACACTGCTCTGCTTTTCAGCAGACTAAGGAAAAGCTTATAATCAGCCTGTGATTAGCAGGTAGTGAATTTTGCTGAGCAGTGAGGAAGGACACACACCTTGTGGGCAGTGCAGGGTTGTCCTGTGGTGAGAAATAGAAACCACCACACAATATTTGCTGCCTTTTCCTACCTTTTGTTTCTGTTTGAAAAGGACTCCTTGGGAGGGCAGGGGACACAACCGATATTTCCAAATATACCACTTCCCTTTCTGCCTTGCCTTTTGAAATGTTGTCAGTGGGTTTTCTGCCTCTTCTGTGGCCTCTCTCTGCTGCCAGGCAGGGGTTTGTGGGCACACACTGGGCAGGGGGCACATGCCCTGCTGCAGGCAGAGAGCCTTGGACAAAGCTGAGCCCAGCAAACCTCCTGGGCAGTTTGAGGAGGCTCCTGAACTGCTGGGGCTGTGGAGGCAGGAGGTGTGACAGCAATTCCTGAGCTGTGAGCAGAGCACTGTGCTGGTTCCATGGGCTTGGAAACCCACGGGATCAACACGTGCTCCGTTTGGCAGTGTGGCACGGGAGCGCCATCCATGGTCAAAGGGAGGTGTGTTGGCAGATCTGTGTGGGCTCAAACCCAGACAGTGCAGCCTTCAGAGGGATCATCAAGAACATGCCCTGCGCCCTGGGTATTTTGGAATGATCTTGAGTTGTTTTTACGGTTATTGCACAGAAAAAATTTCTCTCTGAGTCTTCCCTGGAGCAGCCCCAGAGTCTCCTCAGTCATTCCCTTGGCAGTGAATGTCCCTTTCCTGGAACTTGTGCCTCCAGGCGTGTCCTCTGCCCGTGGGGGTGTCCCTAAAATGTGACAGGGACACAGCACTTGGGTTGGGTTCAGCTGCAGCACCCGGGCTGGGCTGGCACTGCCTTGGGCTGGCAAAGTAGGGCACTGCAGGCTCTGGGTGCCCAGCCCACCCCACCCTGGCAGCAAAGGCACAGAAATCCAATGAATTCCAAGGTCTTGGGGCAAACCTTTTGGGGCTGCCATTCTCCCTCGTCTCCCTGCAAGAAGGAAAGTCTTTAACTTTTTAAATTGCTTCCATTTTTTTCTCCTTGATGCTGACATTTCTTACCCAAATGACTCCAATTGCAGTTCATTTATCTTTTTTCTTTCCTTTCCCCAACCCATGTAAATTTGTTTTCCTTAATTTTATTTAATTGATTATAACTAATTGACTTGCAGTTTAGGGAATAGGGGTTTCTGAGCCTCGTCTTAAATTAATTTTGGTGAAGTTTTTTTTGGTTTTGATTCTGGTTTCACTGTCGTTTTTGATTCTGGTTTCACTTTCGGTTTTTATTCCAGTTTCACTTTCGGTTTCACTTTTAGGTTCACGGTCTATTTTAGTTTCAATTTTAGTTTCACTTTCAGTTTCGATTCTGGTTTCACTTTCGGTTTTGATTTTAGTCCCACTGTGGACCAAAATGCCAAAGTATTAGATGCTGGATAAGCTCAGACCAGAGGTGCAGTCCCTGTCCCAGAGGACTCACAGGGTGACAGAAACAGGATGAGCCTTTGGGATGAACAGGAATGGGAAAAGCTCAAAGTAGTAAGGTCTCAGAAAGGGACTTCAGGGTCTAGATGAGCATGGGAGTACTGTTTCTTAAAGGCGTTACTTATAAAATAACTTGCAAGATATGGCTGTGGCCTGGGTGACTATAACACCCACCAGAAGGAGAGGAACTGACTCATGGTGATGAATGTCTACCAGGAAGGCAGTGGTGGGCACTGGGAAGACGAGAGGAACCTGTGGGAAGGGGCTGTGAGTGGGAAATGCTACACTGCAGTTAGTCAGAAGGCATTGCTATGTCTGTGATGCACTGTTGGGCCGCGATGTTGCTTGAATAAGGGAGAGAGATTCCCTTCTCTAGTTTAGACCTGAGTCATTAACAGAAAGTATTTGTGTTTTTTCAGACAGGACTACCCAGAGATAAAGCATTACAGGACATAGGGGCCATAAATAGCATCTTACAGTGACTCTCTTCTCACTTTATCTCCCTTTCAGACCTGGAGAACAAGGTGAGAATCCTACAGAAAATGTGCTGAAGGAGCAATTATAGAAATACTATTTCCCCTCTTCTTTTTTTTTTTTTTCATTTCTGTAAATTCATTTTTTTTCAGTTCCGTCTTTCAAAATCAAGAGTTTTCAGGTGTCCCTGTTTCCTTCTAAATGCTATTGCTTGTGAGCTCTTCCTTTTCCTTGTTCCCTCTCCATCATCTACCTCTTTCCAGTCTCGCTTTTGCATTTTTGACTCACTTCCTGAGAGTTTTATCTGTGTCTTTTCCCTACCTGCAGACTGGGTGAGGTGGGGGCAGTTTTCCTGAAGTGAGAGAAATGTCTGTGGGCATGTACCTTAACTCTGTGAAAAGCAGAAGAAATTGAGTTGTCGTTTGCGAGGCTCCTCAGCTCAACTCATGCACGGCAGTTTGCCATGGAAGGGTGTTACAGAGAGCTGTGCTCTCAAATTCTGACTTAGAGATGTCAGCAGTGGTTACCAGGGAAACTTCTAAAATTACGCTGGCAAATGTCTCTGCTCAAATACTGGATCAAATCTTGGGGAAATGGCATTGAGTGAACAGGCACAGAGAGATTGGGAAAGTGTGTAAGACTCAGGGATGCTTTACCTTCAAGTAAAAAAAATCCCTAAAATGCTGATGCAGGGTCTCTAGTTCTGCAGACCTAAACGAGGGAAATAGCAGGAATGAAGTAAAAAGCAGTGGTTCTGTTAAAATTTCATGCAGACAATAGCTTTAACAGGTTTATATTTGTTAACCTCCATTTTGGGGTTTGTTTTTCAATGTTAAGAATAGAAGAGTTGCTTCTAACAGCTAATTGATGAAAATTGTAACTTATTACTAAAAATTAATGGGGGAGGGTACCCTGCACTCTTCCACCCCCGAACCCCCAAACAAGGTAAGAGTGTAGACCTGTATCATGCATATTTAAATACATGCAAATCAGAAAGAACATCTGGGATTCAAGGAAATGTCAGAAACGCGTAAAAGGCAAAATTCCAATTGCACTTGAACAGGTTCTTTACCCAAATACTATAATATCTTTACTGGCTGAGCAGGTCTGAGCCTAAAGCTCAGATGGAAATGGGAACAATATTTTAATCACTAGCTATTTTCCCTGTCCTGGTTCTCTTTTTTGGTTACTTGTTGGAGGATTGTGAAAGATCATTTAATGGACTTGGTAGTCTTGGGTCTGAACATCTGTCCTTCCTGGAGCTGTCAGTCCATCGCTCCCTGTTGTCCTGTGCTTGTGTATCTGCTGCCCTAAGGGAATTTTTCCACGGCTTGACTTGGGGTACAAACAGTATTTCCCACATGTCTAAGTGGACATTCTTGATTTTTGTCTTCACACAAGCAAGTCTCTGCTTTAAAATATTTCATATTATTTTCTAAAGTAGATATTTATGTGTATAAAGCTACTTTGCTTTCAAAATATGTTGGCCAGGTAAGCCACATATTTATTATCTGATAACAAATGTTGCTGGACCAGCCTCTTGATTCCGTAACATTTGTGAAAAGTACAGTTGCATCTTAATACACATTAAAAATATCTCAGATGGCTTGGTGCTGACTGCAGAGTGTTGAAGTACTCACAGGCTGACTTTTACCCCTTCCATACAAGTGTCAGAACTGAACCTAAATACATGAGGAATGTCCAGGGGAATATGGTGCATACACATCTAGTGATAGACAAGGGCCCAGCTCCAGAACTTGGTGACATGCTGCTGTCAGAAGCTGATTGCTATGCTGAATTCAAACCATGACGAGTGTGAGTAATTAATCACTGTATGATTAATCAAAAGTTCATCATGCTCTGGATGTTATGCATGAAACCCAAAGTGCCTTAAGTGGCAAATTCTCTTGGGGTTGTGAGGAAGTTATTCTGGCTGCTGCAGCGTGAGGAGCAGCGATGCTGCTGCAGAGAAGGGGTGGATGTCTGCCCTGGCTGGCAGTGCTGCTGCAGGAGGAGGTGAAGTTTTGCTTGATGTGCATGCCCTGATATAGGAGAGTGACTTTTCTTCTAACACTTAGTGATGTTCGAAGATAATATCCACTCGAAAATATTTAGAAAAGGTCAGACTCTGTTTTAATTTCACCTGCACAAAATTTTTGCATTGTAGGTTTTGGTGTGACAGGACCTGCAGGCAGAGAATGTTCATGTAAGTCTGGTCATGCAGAGCTGGTGGGAGTGGGGCTTTGAAGGTGAATGCTGAGGCCCAGGATAAGTAGCTGGTTGTTGTAGGAGCAACTTCAGGAGTATGTGTTGACCTCTTGATACTGTTTTTTGTGCTTCCTATTGTTTAACCAGGAATAAGTTTTTATTCTCGATGTGAGAAGATGGTGTCCTGAAAACTTCAGCATTTTGAGTCATGGCCGTGCTGAAGGGGGTGTTACAGTCTTTTTTTTCCTTTCTGTAGCAGAAAGCTACTAATGATGCAGCAGCTCCCTTCCTGAGGAGCAGAGCTGACACACAGATCAGCAGTTCTGAGAAGCTGTGGGAACATTTAATGAGATGTACAGCAGCCGAACCGACCACAGCCTGACAGCCCGTGGGGAAGGGGCAGCTCACTGAGCCCCTTTGCGTGGCTGGTGGTTTGCTGGGTGGGAGTAGGCAGAGCTGCCCATCATGGTGTGACTTCACTCCATACTTTCTTGGCCCACGATTGCCCATGCTTTCTCCTTGCTTAGATTTGGGGTAAAAACAGTGAAAGGGAAACAGTCCTTTTCCTCTGAGAAGCAAAATCGTGCCATAGAAAGAGAAAAGGAGAATGTTTTTCCCAGCTCCCCAGAAAACCCTGAAGGAGGCAAAGTGGTGTTCAGCATCATGGGCGTTTTTTCCTCACTTATAAACTGTATTTTAGGTACTCACAAGCTACATTTTTGGTATAGTTATTTGCAGTACTCCAGTGTAGACAATAAAAGCACAAAGTTATTTTATGAAACCTTGCAGCTTTTAATTTAATTCCTGCTTCTGTTCTTTAATCTTCACAAAAATATGGAGAAAAACTGAAAAAAATGTGTGTAAGTATATTACAAGATATTCCTGTTTCTTTAGGGTAATGTTTAATGATCAGCCAGTGACTGAGTTTACATACATTAAATATTTATTTTTCTTCTGTAGAGCTGAATGGGGAACTGTGCTCACATTCCTGCCAGATCACTAATTGGGGAACTGCGGCTGCTCAGGGTGTTTCTGAGGCAGCAGTTCTGGCTGTGGCACTTGTCTCATTAAGGATTTTCCTGTTGGTATTCCAGGAGTCACGAATTCTCCAGCTGGGGCTGGGGCTTTGATAAATTGTCATTTCATATGCTTGAAATGTAACTTTATTGCCTCCCAGTAATAAAATGTGTCAGTTTGCAATTTTTATTTTTTTTTACATTTTTGCAGCACAAATTTCTACTCGTTTTCAGTGTTTGCAAAATCATGATTTAGTTGAAATCAGTGGGTTTCTACGAGTTGATGTGACTGCCGGAATAAGGCTGTACACACGTGGGATGTGTGTGGTTTCTTGCTGCTCCTCTATTTCTTTACTCTCTGTGCTCAGGTTTCTGGTTGAGGCTTTTCTCAGACATCTTGTACCAGACCTGTTTCCTGGCAGGCACAAAGTAGCCCTGGCCTTTCTTCTGGGGAAAACCACCCAGCTGGGGAGTGGCAGCCATGGGAATGAATCCTTTCTGCCTCCTGTTGCTGAGGGCTCTGATGCCAGCACCAATCTTCATTTCCACCTCACTCATCACTGATGTATTTCTGGGCACTTCTCATCTGTGCTGGGTTGAATTCTGCTCTCCACCACTGAGGGGAACAGCATCAGCATTTAAGGCAGTACTCAGTGTTTGTTAGGGAGGGTAGATTGAAGCTGCATTAGCTGATCCTACTGAAGTTGTATTTTAGGTCATCCCATGTACTCTCTGGGCTTCTTTTTCCCCCCACAGGACATGGATTTCCTTCCAAGCTGCTTCCTTTTGCCTGCCCTAGGCCCGGGTGTGGTGCTGGCAGCTTCATTTGCTTTGCTGTGCTCTGCTTTCCATGCTATCTCGTTTATCTTTACCAGGATAGCCCTCCTGAGGAACTCTCCTCTTTGTCAGAGCTGAGCTGCTCCATCAGTGTAGCCCAGAAAGGAGCTGAGCTTGCACAGGGTGAGCAGGGAAGGATCCTCCTGCCCAGGAGGATTTGAGCTCAGTGAATGAGTCACACGTTTCTTCTTCTCAGGAGACCCATTTTATCTAATGTTTATTTTATGTTCTGCCCGAGCCTCATTTTAGGAGTCTAAGAAATACCTTAACTCTTTCATCAGCTTTTGGGTGGAAAATAATATTCAATATGGGTGCTAAATCTCCCATTTGTTTGCCAAAAGCCCCAAGATACTGAAATACTTCACTCTTCAGAGAAGAATATTTATTTCTACTCTGTTACCTTTAAGTTGGCACCATTTGCTGCTCTGAATTTTATAGCCTAAATACCACTTTAAAAATGAAGCTTATGCAGAGTCTTTAAAAGATTTTTCCCTAATGGAGTTTAAATATAGATAACTGAACATATGACATGCAAAGCTGTTTTCTGATTGTTATTGTTGTGGTTTGGTTAATTTTAATTGTTTGCTTAGTTATGACTGGCTCTTTCTCTTGGTACTTTAATGATATTTATACACTGAGCACCCTAAGGAGGTGTCATAGCCAAAATATTTGATGTTACAAAGGGTCAAAGCTGAAATTCTAAGAGCTCAGTTTAGAGTTATGTTAATGAAATCCACAGTTGATCATTTCTAAGGTCACATTGTGCAGGTTTATTATCTCCTTGTAGCCATGAGCAGTCTATTTAATGACTACCACTTCTGTATGGAGGAAAAAAGAAAAAGAATTCAACACAGTTTCTTTGGCACTTTCATCTTTAAAAGTGTTTAATATTTATGCTATCAAAGTGAAAACTTCCTTAAGGTAATGACAACTGAAATAATTCACAATATTCCTGCAAGAGGGAAGCTGTCAGCCTGGTGGCCTCCTTTGGAGTGTTGCTTTCTCCCCAACCTGCCCATCCCCCTGCTTCTGTCTTGATTTATCTGCCTTGAAGCTTTTATCTCATAGGAATCTCTCTTCTGCCTGCAAGGTTTTATATAATATTTTCTTTATGAAAGGTTGTTTGTAGGCTGAGGGGGGTTTGCTACAGCTAAAAAATTATTATTTATCTGAGCCAATAAAGCAATCCACTGCTGGCGTGTCAGTCTTGAAAGCAGGATTTTTCCTCTGTAACTACATCCACTTAGTGCTCTTCCACTATTGTATTTATTTATGAAATATTGCAGTACAGGAGGTTCAAACCTCTAAATAAACCAAATCATATGTTGTTGCTTTGATTAGTTTGTTAGATCATTTTCAGTGTGGTAAGATCTGTACAGAGGAAATCCAGTCTCAGTGAGTTCTTTACAGAATAACCTACTGAATCAATAGTTTCTATAAATAGTTTTAAAGCTAAAGCACACATTCATGGATCTGCTGTCACTAGCCAGGGGGTTTCAATGCCCAAATTGTGAAATGGATGTCACATAAAGGGATTCTTTGAGTAGAGACTGATCTCAATGAAGGTGCCTACAGGAAAGTTGTGGGCTGTTTCTGCAGAGTGTTCTTTCTCTTCAGATCTTAAATACATTCTCTGAGCTTGAGTAGTTGATTTGTTTTGGTGGAATCTGATGATTTTATGCTGATTTATGTATCTAAATTTAGTGTTAACTGATGGAACAGACAGATTTATCATTGCTTTACACACATAGATGAATAGATACAGATACATACAATAAAATTAACCAGTAATGGATTAACACAATGCTGCATACTGAAAAATCATACATAAACCCGTGGAAGCCCCTAAACAAAACATTTAAGGGCAGAGATCAAAACTGTCCTCAGCTCTGCCATGGTGTCCAGGTGCCAACAGGGCCGGTTTTACAGTAGCTAAGACAGTAACACCACAGCAAACCATGCAGGGTGCAACGGGATTGGTTTTACTGGGCGAATGAACCAGAGAAATAATTGTTTCAATGGACGTTGTTTTAACTTCTGAATGCCTTTTTTTTTTCAGTATCTCAGTCCTTTATTTGCTAAAGCCCATGGATATCATGCCCAGTTTCAGCAAGGATTACCAAACTGATTGACAAGACAGTGGAGTTAACACAAAATGCACATTGTAGTGTGTTTACAAAATGCAGGCAGCAAGTGATGTTTCAGCTCCCGTAGCAGCATTGCCAGTGGGGAGAGGTAGCATTTATTTGAGTTTAGACCAACAGGTACAGAAACAGAGGAGATCTGAGGCCAGACAGCTTGCCAGTCTTCTTCCCTTTATCAGCTTGACTATCCCTTGTTTATAAAACTTCCCATTGAAGAAAAAGCAAACCCTGAAGAGCCCCACCATGTTTTATATTTGAGCAATGTGCATTTGGACAAGTGTTCACAGGGAGCTCTGACAGTTTTCTCAGCCAGGAGGTGGTTCCTGTGCAGAAGGCTGGAAACCTGAGTGCAGGATGGGCCCCTATCCCTTCAGTAAAGTTGGTGTACTTGGTAACTAATACCTGAAAGACAAGATGTGCTGATTCTGCTCTGCAAAGAGGAGATGAAATGTATGTTATAAAATCTCTGAATTCTACTACTTCTAGGAAACCTCACATTTTGCCTAGTTCTCCCCCCATAACCTGCATCATGAAGCAGGTATCTCTCCCAAATAGAATAGTTTTCCTTTTCATAGAAATATTTACCACTTAGGGTGCTTGTTGTTTTGGAGGAAGAGTGTCGTTTTATTCTCTGTGGCTTTCAGAAAAGATAATACTTCCAGTAGATTAAATCCACTTTTTCCTCCTGTTGTTATTTTAATGCTTTGTCAGGAAATGTTAATGCTTAATGTTTTTGCCTGTTTCGTCAGAGGTCAGAAATACACGTGTTTCCTTCTGCTCTATTTTTAGAACTTATTTTTGTATCCCCTGTGTATTATCTCAAATTATGGCATATAATTTTCATTCTGTTTTTGGCTTATGCTCTTCCTGAAAGCAATGTTCTGTTCTGCACGTTGCTCTCTAATCTTCTTAAGTCATCATTTCACTTGCACTGCAAATAGAAATCCATTTGTGTAATTAATGATTTTGTTATTACAGGAACGTGGGTTTTTTTCTCTTTAATTTAATTTCTCTTATGCACAGCCATCAAACATTCCATCTTTAGCGCAGAGCTATCCAGCATAGTGTGTTTAGGAGCCTGTGCCTTATTGGAGACACAACTGAGCCTTTGAGGTAAAAGGCTACATTTTTGACCTGATAATTGTGAGAAAGGCTCTTCTGAAAGTGGAAATCAAGCAGCTGAGCAATATTTGCCCAAGTCAATGTCTCTGAAAGAGCATGATGAGCTTCCCAGTCTCATTACTTCTATTTAGGAGTTAATCCCCAAATCTGACATACAAACCAGCAATCTGTTAAGTCTCTTCTTACAAGTGTAGGAAAGTGTTAAGATGCAGAACTCTCAAAGGAAGGGAAGGAGTGCAGAGGGAACCAGTGACTCCCTTGTGAAAGAAAAAGAGGTGTGGAAGAGACTCCAGGAGGCAAACAGTAATGATAGCAGTGATCCCAAAAAGAAGCAGATTTTAAAAAGAAATTAAATTTAATTATGCTTGTGAGAACACACCAGTGGAAAGCTCTCACCCTCAGGATGTGCTCAAAACTAAGGAAGTATCTCTGAAGGGTTGTTTACATCTGACTTTCACTCTTCATGTCAGTCTTCTCCTGACCAGAGAGCAGGTTTTGCTGCTGGCAAATGACCCTACAGCTCTGTCAGTTCTTACTGTGGCACGTGGACTTCCACCAAACATGGAATCTTTGGTAGCATTTCCACCTGCACTATTTAATAAGAAGGAGCAAGTACAGCCTCTACCTCAAGTTTTTTCTGCTTCAGCTATAGCTAAAGCCATCTAGAATGTCCCTAAATTAAGGTGGGAAAAGAGGAAAGTAATTCCAGCTTTACTCTAAAACTGTTCCTTGATAGGCTTTCATTTCCAGCAAGATGGGAAAACTCTCCTTACTCCTTTTTAAACAGTCAAGTGGTTTCAAGAAATACAATTTTGAACTGTCTGCCTGCTGTAAGGAAATTGTGGTTTTCTCTTGTGTCAGTCCCAGAACTGATTGAAATGCATGCATTTGTCAGTGCATTGATATTTAATTTCTTTAGAGTCCCCTTACCTGAATTTAATATTTTGTATTAAAAAGGAATTACCCCCAACCCTTCATTATAATGAAAACCCAGAAACCGAGAGATGTCAGACACTGAGGTAACCATATTCTTTTATGACCCTCTCTTGCCCTTTACAAAAACCAGCTTAAGTTGGTTAGAACTGCCTGTGATTGCTCATCTTTTCTACTCATTACTTCATGCATACACATAGCAGAAGAAAAGTCTTGTGCCAAAGAAGATTAATGAAAATCTACATTACACTTCATTCAAAGCATCTGCCTGCTTTGGAAGTCATGCACTGGCACACATACTAATTAGAGCAGAACAAAATGTGCCTTTTTTTATTCTTTTGGGGAAGAAATTGGAAACCAAGAAGCTGTTTTCTTCCTAATTTTTTTAAATGGTCACACCAGCTGTGCAGATTAAATACCTCATATGCAACGTGCATTTTGTAACTGAGGCTGCTGCAAGGGTTAAATTAATAATTCTGCTTTTTCAGAAAAGAGCACAACATAACAATCATCCTTGAAAAGGGAGAAATCTGCTTTTCTACAAATGAAAAAGTCAAAATGATCACTAAAAATTTATCTGCACCCTGGAAGAATCCACTGATGCTCTTGTGCATAGTGCTCCATCCTGGCTGCTGACTAAGAGCGAAAACAGATGGTGTATTATGACTAATTTTTATAGTGGGAATAAAGCACAGGTAATGGCATGCCTGTTAGCAGAGAGGGCTGTTGAGGAATTTCCTGAAATTGTGGAATGAAGTGTGCAGTAATATGTGCTCATTCTGGGCAGATTTTGCTGCCTCGTGGCTGGGAGGGAACACACGGAAGGAAGGCAGCTGGAGGGAAGGTGCTCTGCCAGTGCAGGTGTTGCACTGGGACCAGCATTCCCGGGCCCTTTGCCTTTAGTTGCTGTTGGGTGCACATTCCTCTCAGAGCCAGGGGCAATGCAGCAGCTCAGCCCTGCAGTGCTCCTGGCCATGGCCCTGGGAGATGCTGTGCTACAGGCACCAGGATCCAGCAGGCACAGCTGAGTTGTTACAATGGAGCATTCTCAAGGGGAAGTTAGCAGAGTCCCTTGGAATTTATCTCATCCAGTTATCCTGCCAGGGGGCGGTCCTGTGGTGTAGTGGAGAGCACTCCAGTCTCCGAATCCGAAGGTTGCGAGTTCGAGTCTCAGTGTACGGACCGTCCCCGGCAGTTCAAGCCTCCCTGCCATCCCATCCCATCAGATCTCGGATGCTCAGCAGGGTCAGCCCCGGTTAGTACCGGGTGCTGTAGACAGTCCTGAGGACTTCACTGTCACTGTCCAAGCTCTCTCGGCCGTGGCAAATGAACCTTAGGACTTAAACGGTGGGGCCAGTTCTGCGCACGCTGAGCCTCACCTAAAAAATCCACTGCGCAGGCTCGAAGGGCACACCCAGGTGGGGAGAGCCCTTCCCAAATCTTCATTCGCGAAGGTTGGTCATTTTATATATATCCTGCCAGGTAGGAATGGCCAAGAGTCATCAAGGAAAGGATTGCATGTGACAGAGAGGAAAGAGCTGATTCTAGGCAGGCAATTTAACATTCAGGAGAAAATTTGGGGGGAAAAAATTGACCACCAAATATATACATTAAAATTAAAAATAAAATTAATAAAAAAAAAGAAGTAGCATTATTGCACTCTCAGATATGCACTTTCAGAAGATGGATGTGCTTGAAAGAAAGAAACCTTCACAGATCTCTTCATCTGGCTTGCTACATGACAGAATAGCATCCTTCAGTCTGTCAAGTTTTTGCCATCAAAAGGCTATGAAATTCAAAGAAATGTGTTCTTTATACATTATTCAGTGTAGCTTTCCAGTTGCATCCTTTGTAAATAGTATTTTTAGGGGTTTTGGAATGAAGAGAAGACAGGGGCTGGCCACTTTTCATTAGATTAACTTACAATTTTCAGCAGAACACAAAATAGCCATCCAGTGCTATAGAAAATGGGATAGTGCATGAGGAACACAATCACCCATCTTTCCTAAGTGTATGGCTACAGAAAAAAGACCCTTCTGTCAGTGAAATGTAGATCGAGTGAAAAATCAGAGTACATTAGCTATGTGGGTCCAATTTTGTATGTAAATTGCCTTCCCACACCCTCTCAGTATTAATGCTTTGGTGACAAGCAAAGAATGTAATTCTGTTTTGAGCGTTTTATCTGATGATAAGTCTCTGTTCTCACTGCTCCCTAACTTGTCACCACTGTGGTGAGATCAATTGCATCTGAAGTGCTTCAAGTCATAAGATATTTAGCATATATTCATTAAAATTCCTTATTTTCCTTCATTAATATTTTTAAAATAACTCTCTAAGGTTTTGGGTTCCCCTCGCTGTTAAAGCTAATTTTCAAGGACTTGTTTCAATAAATGGTTGGAAATATTTGTTTAACATTAATTTTTTTGTCAGGAGGAGATGGTTGCTCTTCTCCAGTTCTGTTGAACTTGCATGCTCAAGGAGACATCCAGCAGACAGTGTTACAGTTCAGTAAATTGGCCTGCAAGATTTTACAATGGAAAAGTAGAATTGATTCTACCTCAAAAATCCCTGACATAGATATCTGTCTTAGCTTAGAAAACCAGAAAACAAAAACCTGAGGGCCTGGATTGTCCATCTTAGTAAAGTCAAGTCAGAGAAGTGTTAATATTGATAGCCATGAAGGAATGTGGGCAAGAGCAGTAAATGCCAGGGAATGTCACAAGGTGTTTGAGGTAGAACAAATCATAACACTGGCTTGAGTGCTGATAAATAGCCACTTGCCCCAAGGCTGGAATTTAAACATTTTTTAATGATTGAAACACTTTGGCTTTGCAAATTGATTTATAATGGCAGCAGGAGGAGCAAACTGCCCCGGCAGATGTCAGACTGGCTGAGGGTGAATTGACACTGGGAACGTTTGGGCATTTCTCCTGCTGTTGCAGGCAGCTCAGGGACACAAGAGCCCTGCCCAGTGCTCAGTCTGGATCTCCTGGAACTGTCCAAATCAAAGCTTTGTGCTGGAGGAGGCAGGCTCTGAATTTTGGTAATGTGGTATTTACAGAGTTAAGGTTCTGTCCAAACTCTCTGCTGTCTTACAGAATAAAGGGGGAAAGAAGGAAAAACGGTTTGTTGTTTCATAACTGCCAACACAAGAATTTTTAAATTATGCTAAAATAATAATTTATAACTTCCTTCAACATATTTTCATTTCCTCAGCTGCTGCTTCCCCACAATACAAATAAACTGTCCCAGTCACCCTGCTGGTAACCAGCACTATGGTGATGCATGATCAAAATGCACTTCAGTGCAAGTAGAGAGCCACCTGACTGAGACATGTTCAGGTGAAAGTTTAGTGTTTCTTTTAATGGTGCTCAAGCACTTGAAGAAAGAAACTGCACTGAAGGGATGTCTTGACAACAGCATCTTTGACTGCTGTGTTGTGTGCATGGGCTTGGAGGCAGCCACTCTCTCAGGAAGAAAAATCAGATTTTGTTGTGTTTAGAAAGAGACACTTATAAGGCTCTTTAGAGTGTGGTGTGGATTTAGCCTCTCGCCATCCTCCTCCGTATGATGTCATGAAACACGATGAAATTTATGAATAAACAAGTACAGCATCAAATTGAAAACCAATGCATAGTCCAGTGAGAGAACAAAGAAGGAGTTTCTGGATCAGGGTCAGTAAGAAGGTGTGACTTTATGAATGTACATTATTTACAGTGATAGTGAGTAAAGAAATTGGAATGGGCCAACAGAGACAGTTCCTTCAGAACTGGAAACCAGCATTCTGTCACAGCAGGTACAGGATGAGAGAGAGAGGTAGCAGAGCACTGAACTCTGATAGTATCTTCTATATTAAACTCTCACTCTGCAATGGGGACAGGAACACAAGGAATACCACAGAAGTGCCTGACAGTAAGTGAGCAGAGAAATCATTTAACAGAACTAGGAGTGGCGTGGACTGTATATAATGCTAATAGTGTGTGTTAGGTTGTGCTCTCTTCTTCTTCCCTTTTTATTTTGATCATTATAAACAAATTCCTAAAATTCCTATCACTTCATTGTCTCTTCCATTGAATCTCTTATTAAACTGGTCTCATACACCCTTTATTCTTTCTGATCTATTAAGATGGTTTGGCATACTGTTATAATCAAACTTTGAGATGCTGGAAATATAAAAAATTATTTCCTTTTTAAAAGGGGGTGTGATTTTTGTTGTTGTTGGTTGTTGTTTGTTTTGATTTTGGTTGGTGAGTTATTGTTGTTTACTTTTCTCTTTCACTTCCTTGTGGTTCTGGGGATGAGAGCAGGCAGATGCCAAGGTGTAGGTTCAACAGGACATATTTCTCAATTCATGTTTTAACTTGCATGTCAAAGAGCCTTGGGACAACTGCAGTTTGGACCCTCTGGGTTCCTTAGCATTGTCCAGGATGAGCAGTGTCCAAGCCATGCACTTGGTTTCAGAAAAGACCGAAGTTGCAGCAATAACTCAGAAACAAGTGTGTTTGCCAAAGCCTGCTCCAATGTGTCAGGCAAAGACAGCCTAGAATTAGACAGATCTGAAGAACTTAGCCCTGTAAACCTGCAGGAGGCTGCTTAGGATAACAAGTAAATCCAGATTTAAATATTTAAACTGCTAAGTATCAAAAAATAAATGCGTAATTTTGAAGCCCTGCAGAGCTGTTTGTCAGCCTGTGTGTAAGGTGAGGTCAGGTAAGTTGTGCCACCACATTTCCTCTGCACTTTCACTGCAGTGTTTCACTTCTGTCAAAATCAATTGCTGAACCTTTGTGAAGTGTTCATTTAATTGTCTCAGTTACTGATGCAAATGCATATAGAATACCTCTCCTCACTGCAAAGGCAATCTGGGAGAAAAGCAAGGGTGCTTTTAGTTTCTGCATGTTAAGAAATGCTCTGAAAAGTCTGTAGGATTTATTAAAAGTTATGGTTCTAACTGTGAAATAACAGGAATATGTCAAGCTTGCTTACTTAGGAAATGCTGGCAGCATAACTGTGGAAGTATTACCATAGATGTGTCTCTGTGTTTCATGTATGGACAGCTGTCTTTGGAGAAAACAAGTTCTGATGGAGCTCTTCACTGGAAACACCATGTTTGGATGAGTCTTTGTATTTTCTGGTATCCTTTTTTACATGCCAATGGACTTCCATACAAACCAGCTGTCCTGGCTTTGGCTGAGAGCAGGAGAGTGGTCAGAAATACAATAATGCTCCAGAAATGGACAGTGCCCTTCAGCTTCAAGTTTGGCCTCAAATTCTCACATTTCTTAGTGTGTGAGTTAAGTAGACGTTGCAGCCTTAAACTATTATTTACTGGTTAATTGAGGGGTTTTGTTTGTTTGTTTGTTTTATTTAAATAATGACCTAAATGCTACTATAAGGCTTAAATCAGACAGAATGTCACCTTATAGTGCAGTCAAACAAATGCAATGACCAGGAAAGCCTCTGATTTAATAAAATGGTGCTATATCTGGCAGAAGGTGTAAAATTGCTTCCTATTTATCCACACCCCTGCTGAGACTAAAATTAACCTAAAGAGGTGCTTAATGGCACCCACTATGCCATCATATTAATTAAACAGCTTTATAACATTTACTTTCTGGGAAAGCACCTTTTCTTTTATTTTTCATTATTTCTTTTATTTGACACTGTAGAAATTACATGTACTAATAACTGTTATGTCACCAGTGACTCTCAACACTTTTTTGGGAAACAGCTCCCACACTGTTCTTGGCTATATAGATATATATATATGTATCTTTTCATGAAAGTGGTGCTGGCAAAACATCTCCTGCCATCACAGGCATTGACAGCTGAGGCAGCCTGGAAATGCCAGTTAATTTGGCCATTACAAATTTTATACTGAATTTTGTATCCTTTTCAGGGGAATTGCAGGGATAAATTGAAACAGAGGAAAAGTCTGATGGAGTACATGATAAGGGTCTGCTCATAATAATTCAAGCATGGAAAAAGCATCCAGCTAAATATAGTGATAAAAGAAATTAATATTAAGTTTATGCTTATGTTTTAGTTTCTTTCAGTATGACTTTGCCTGAAGATTTCACAGGTACCAAGGAGTACATCTGATCCTCTCTGGAGCCTGCAGGCAGAGAGGCACCAGAGGAGCAGAGAATAATAACCAGGTCTCTTGCCTCATAGTCCCATATTTACATTAACATTCTTCTTGTTCTTCTTGTATGTCATAGTGACACTGGTGCTGCTCTACATGTATGAGAAAAAAATGAGATTTGTGACAGGAAGGTAAAGCTCAGCAAAGGATTGTACCAACATGGATGGGCTGGGTAAGAATCTGCACAGGTACAGGAACATTTTCAGAGATCTGGTTCCCCATTTTTAGCATTAGATTTTAAATGGAACAGACAAACCTGGTTGTGGAAAGGTTTCGATTTACTTTCTCTCTCTTCATATATATACTTGAAATTGCTGGTTTTCTTCCTGGGTAAAGATGCCATACTCGTGTTTCCAGACCTTTCGCAGTGCAAATTCCCTTGTGCTTCCTTTGAACCATTTCAGTAACACTCATGGCTATGGATATGCCCTTGGACAGAAGCCTGAGGGGTGCACACACCTTTTCCTTACATGACCATATCTTTCCTAGCAATTTCTATCTTTTTTTTTTCCTGCTTTGCTTCCTACAAGTAAGCAAGAAGTGATTTTCCTTTTTTTTTTTTTTAACTTTGTTGCTCACAACTAGCCCATTATTTTTTTACACATGGTTCTTAAAGTTATCCCCATTTTATTTGAAAGTGTAATTTACCAAAGGGTTGGGCTCCATACTTTCATTCTGTCATCCAGTGAAATAGCATCATCCTCCTGTCAAAGGGTATAGGAGGTTCATGCTGTCAGACTGGATTCAGGGAAAATGTCCAGGTCAGCTCCAGAAACACAGAGCTGGGCAGTGAGAAGGACCACAGCTGTCCCTCCTCTGGGCACAAAGGGGTGACTTTCAGCCAGTACAGGATTCCAAGAGGAAAACATTCCAAACACTAATCATCAGGTGCTTGCTAGTGCCAGCACAAGGAATCTCTTTCAGAAACAACACTCTGCATTCCTGGAGGTGACACAACCATCTGTATGCACTCTTAGAATTCAGTCCCTGGAGTGTGGCTGAAGCCTTCTGCATAAAGGAAATAGCGAGTCTGATTTGGGAAAGAAACCAGAAGAAATATCTACTACTGATAAGGTGTTATTGAAAATAAAGCCCAGGATCCCATGCCAGTTGGCATGCTGAATTATGGACCAGATTTTCATCAAGAGGATTTGGAGCATTTTGAAAAGCGATGCAGGAACATCAACTTGAGTTAACTAATGATCTAAATCTTTGTATTAAAAAGGTTCTCAGCTGCAGTTACTGAGTTTATCCTGCCCACCCTTAACTCCTTTCCCTGGCTTGGATCCCCAAAGCTGGAGCATTGTAAACTTGGTGAAAAATACCACATTGCTCTACATACATTTAAAAAGAAATATATTTCTAACTTTTCAGAAATGATGAACAGGTGAATTCACACTAATTGCCTGTTACATCATAACTCGCATTTACAGATTCCCACTGTGACACAAAACTGAAAGTATTTTTCCTTCAGCTGGTTAATGTATTCAGAGTCTTTTAACTATGGCTGGAAGTGATGAAAACATGTCATTTTTCTGACATGTATTCTCAACCAAGAAATCTTTACTTGTCTTTTGCAAGTACAATAGACTGTCTATAATAATATCTTGCTCTAGCTGTGGTATTATTGAAGCAGATGCTCATGTTAGTCATAAACTCTTGCACATATTAATATGCCTCAGATATACCAATATATCATTGAAGGCAGTGAGAGTTTTCATGGCATAGATACACTCAGACATGAATGGGGCTGCATTATCCAGCCCCTTGTGTCGAGATCTGAGCCCAAGGCAGAATGTAAAATACTCCCAGAGATTGTGGCAAAAGGAAATTGCAAAATTTATCTAAAGCATATTTGTAGGTAGCATTCATGGTGCATTTGGGAATGACTACCACATGAACTTCAGTTTCTCTGGGCTGTGAAATTTGTTCTGGGTTATTATCATTATTTATTTATTTGTATTTTTTAATTTTCTGGACAGAAATTAAGTTTTTACCTTCTTTTGTTTTGTTTAAGTTTCAATGGAAACAAACAGCAAAAGAAGGACTCATCAGAAATTGTTATTTTGTGTACCATTTCAAACCCTTACAATTTTTTAGCTGTTCATAAGGTCAGCTGGAGCACTTACTTATTTTAGAAATTATGACTAATTTGGGGCACTGTATTGGCATTGAAAATAAGCAAAATATAAAGATAAATAGCAATAAGGGAATGGATTTGTGCACTACCATAGGAGCAGATTTCTGTGGTATTCCCAGCTCTCCCTGATTTGAAGTGTGACAGCCCACACCTGTGCTGCCCCATCCCTTCCAGGTGCTGCTGCATTCCAGCTGCCCTGGCACCTGTTCTGCAAGCCCTGCCCAGCACACTGAGCTCCCTGGGACACCTCGGCACCATCCTGCATCCAGACCCAAAGCACAACCTCTCTGTGCCATTTCAAATGCCCCCGGAATGTGAATACTGAGAGGGTGTTGGGGAAATGCTGGGAATTGCCTAAAAAGAAGGTTTATTACTGCAGCAGAGAAAATTGCTTTTGAAGCTTTTTTTGGCCCACACAGCTTCAGGTCAGTTGTGGTTATGGGTGGCCAAAGCTTAGACTGTGTATTTTCAATTATTTGCCTCGGTTGTGTGTGACGTAGATGGAAGGGAATTAGTTTAGTCCCTGTATGGTAAAATGATTATTTCAGGTATTGTCACTTTATCTTTCTCCTGTGAGCATGGATTTACATATCTACAGAGAGACCAGGGGAGAATTATGATTTCTAGAAACGTTCACCTTCCAGCTGAAACCGCAGTGAAATGATTAAATTCATCTTAAAATAGGGCTTTTCAGAAAGTAAGCTGACAGAATGGAGAGGGTTCACTACAGGGCTACAAAACTGAATCAAGGTTTGGCAAACCTGCCACATATTTAGAGGCTTGATTAGCTTGCTCTTCTTTAAGACAAAATTACGAAGTGATATGATCAGCCTACAAATACTTGTTTTGTCATTCCTAGTGACAGCTCCTTTCTCTCTGGATATTGTTATAAGCATAACAATATCCAGCCAAACTGCTCAATGCTTAAAAATAAGAAATAATATTTCTAATAGATAGATAGATAGACAGATAGATAGATAGAGGGATGGATAACTGACCAAACCCAGCATGGATAGTTGAAATCTTTAATTCAAGACCACTGACCTCCTAGAAGGAGGAACTTGGCTTGCCCACAGCTTGAGCAGGACTAAAGGACATTCACCACCAAGGACATCTGGAAGATTAGCTTGAAGGAGGATGTTTGATGACAACTATTCTTTCTGCCCTTGTAATCTGTGACTGTGTGTAAGGGAGATAGATAGGTAGTAGAGAACAGAGGTTATTTGGAATAGGCCCTATTTTACAGCCTACTAAAGGCTTCAAGGCCAAAGTGAATACCATAATAATGGCAATTAAGGTAAGCTGGCTGTCTTTCCAGGTCAGGCTTTTGAGCTAATCATGCAAAGGTCATTATTAATGCCACTCAAGCACAGCAGAACATGAAAAACCACCTCTAAACCACCTCTGACAAAAATGAGTTGCAAGTGTTATCTTTCTCCCTAGTCAATTAAAAAGGTTTTCTATATGTTTATTTTTTATTAATTGCACAGTTTGTTTGTTTGTTTTTAAAGAATAACTGCTTTAGAAAATAAGACTCATTCCTGCAGATCTAAAATATTTGACTGGAATTTCAGGTGTACAAACAGAAATTACTTGAAATTGTATCAATTAGAAAATATGGTACTTTAACTTTTACTTCAGAAAAGTAAATAAATACTGATGAGATAAAGATATACTGCCTCAGTAGGCAGCAAGACAGAGAAAAAACCAGAATAATTTTGGAAGTATGTTGCATAGAATGAGTAGATAAAATACGAAGTATAGCATAAAGTGTGATTGTTTAAAAAAGGAAGCCAATTATACTTCTGTTTTGAAATACAAATCTTGCAATCTGATTCACAGCTTTGCTACCCACTGTTCTGTGCAGCTCGCACCATTCTTGATGAAAAGAAATATTTCCTTTGTGCCTTGTAGAGAAGCTGTTTCTACTCAATTACACAGCAGAAGTTCTAATTATTAAACGTTTCTCCTCTTAGTTTGTGCTCCCGTTGCATAATTTGCTGCCCCCCAGTAGCCCTCCACCTCTTCTCCATCATTAGGGAGCAGCCACTGTTTGAATGTGCGTTGGCAGAGCAGGACCTGCATTGTCAGGGCTGAGGATGAGCTGGTGCTGCGTCTCCTCCAGGAACATGCTGCCAATTAATTGTAGGGAAGAGCCAACTTACAGCAAACATCTCTTTTCATGGTGACAGACTTAGTTAGGAGAGGGAAATAATAAATCTTATAGAAACAGGGAGCAGACCAAAATCTTGAAGGGGAAATCGCTCCTGCCAGGTGCTAAGAAATTTGGTGACAAAGCAAAAATATCCAAACCCTGGAAGGTTTTATCCATCTCTTGGATAATAGTATTTTGCATTTTTAGAGCATTTCCTGTCTTCAAGATGCAGAACAGATGTTTCTTACTTCTCCTAATGGTTCTGTGAAGCAGGTCAGCATTATCTCAGCTTTACAGATGGGCAAGGAGTACAGAGAGGTTGAATGATTTGTCTCAGTCCAGGGTGTGAATCAATGTCAGAACCAGGAATAGGATTCAGAAGTGCTTGGGAGTACATGCACAGGCTGAAACCACTCAACCACACTACACTCATCATAAGAAATGGAAATTAATTTTTAATATTCCTGTTTCTAAAGTGGGATTTTGGATTTCAGGAAAATGAAATATTTATTTCATTATGTATGACTTCATTAGCCTATAATTTATACCAGATAGATTTATTTGCTTTATTTCTCCATGATAATTATATAGTCCTTGTTGATATAATGGTTTTGTGATTTTAAGTTATGTATCCATTTGCCCAAAGAAACAGCATTACTTGCCTATTGTGTACTTAGGAACAGACTTGAATGGTATGCACATAAAAAACTTATGGAGCTACAATATTAAAATGAAAGGGTTATCCTTCTCCTAAATGCAGGTTAAATATACTAAATTAATTTGCATCTTCTTCAGTTTTCTAAGGAAATTTAATCCGCTGATATTTATCAGGCTGGCAGCATCACAGTTCTCTATTTACTTAAAATGTTGAGTGTTTGAACTGCTGATATGAAGTAATGATACCAGTGGATATCAAAGAGTTTACAAACATTAATTATTTTGTCTTTGGGAGGCAAAACCCCCACCCATCCATCTGGCTGGATGGTGACTGAATCCTGTGTGCAGGACAGGGACTGACACTGACTGGGAGAGACAACACTCAGGACTGAGACAATCATGAGAGGTTTCCCCTTAATCCCAGCAATCTCCTTTTGCTTCAGAACTTCATGAATTACTTTACTGCTGTCACTTATGGTATTGAAGCCTCTGCAGACATGGCATCACCAGAAATGTAAGTTTAAAATTCTAATCGTTTTGCCTGGTCAGCCTCAAAATGAATATATTTCCATCACTCAGGGGTTTTTTTAAACCAGAAGTATCCCTTCCCAGAGCCACATGGCTCCTACTTTTCCTGTGCAGAAATTAGTTCCAATGTCCTTGACCAACAAGTCAAAGACTCCTCTTGTTTCATAGACCAGTCTTGGGTCCTCAACATTTTTTTCCTTGGTGAAAACCAGATTAAACTGCATCTTCTTTTGTATGACTAATATATAGGAAACTGTGGAAACTGTGGCATTAAACATAGAAAGCCTAAAAAGTATCCTGAACTTTCCACAAATGAGCATTGCATTTTTAACTAAATTGAAAAAAACCAAATGAAGCATTATTACATTTTTCATTCCTGCATTACTTTGTTGATGATAAATCTGAGGAATCTTATGGGTGCATTCAGCCAGAAAGTCAAAGGGAGAGCCTTGCTGAATATTTCTGAATAAATGTGTCCTTTAAAGGTTAAGTATGAAGGAAAGGATGTAACATTTTTGTTCAATTACACTAATGTTTTAAAGGCAGCATTACTGTCATATAGTTCAAGCCAAATAACGTCTTAGAAAAAGATGAGGATGGAGAGGGGAGGAGTGACCCAGGGGAACTGAGACTCTATAGATATCTAGGAAAAAACACAACAGCAGAAAGAGTGGATGGACTAAATTGTGAATGGATTTATTGGTTGTGATCCTGCTTTCGCTTCTTCTTTCTCTTCCAGTTCCAAATAAGACTTTTTCCATCTGGGAGCACGCTCATTGCCCTCCCCTGCTCGCCAAATCTCTGCTTTGCATTGCAAGGATCAGAGCTAATTACCCGAGCAAGAGACTCTCCTCTGTTCCCCTCCCCTGCCCTCCCGCCGGGCTCAGCTCCTCTCCAGCCAGCCCGTGCACACACACGAGCAGGGAGCTGGCCAGCAATGCTGCCAAGAGGAGAAGAGTTTAAAAGGGAGAAAAGCAATGCAGATGGCTAAGAACCACCTGTCAAGGATTCCCAGGGTGCTGACAGATTAATGATGCTATTTATGGCTGCAATAGATGCAACTCTATTCTCCACAGCACTTGATGGGGACAAGATACTTCTCCCGGGGTGAGTGGTGAGGGAGTTCCCCTTTTCCTTCACCTGTTAGATGGAAGATAGGGGGGACACATTTAAAGCCAAAACCTGGAGAAATCAAGCTGCTTGTGGGAGTCAATGTTTTCTTCACTTCACATGATCTTCTATTTCTCTTACATTATGTTAGATATATTTTTTTCCTTTTTCTTGTATTAATGGCCATCCTATTGCAGCTGGCTTGACAGTCATGTATTTCTTGTTTATAGTACAATTTGACTGACAATAAGGCAGGGAGCTGTGATTTGAACTGCTCATTGTAACTGGCCTGACAATAATCTCTTCCTCATTTATAGTGCAGTTTGATTGACAATAAGTCAGGGAATTGGCAGCTGGTTAGGGTTTTTTTCCTTTGAATGAATATTTCTATCTCAGACAAGACACCTATTCCTAAATAGTTTGGCAGATAATTTGTACAGAATTCTGGAAGGGTGCTATTCCTCAGCATCCTTTTAAAATAATATTGTTCTTTGGCTTTGTACCAGTTTCACTTTTAAGATGATGGCTTGCTTTCTTTCTCCTCTGCCAGTTGTGTCTCTCTTTTTTTCATCAGTGTCATTAAAGCATTGTAGAATTACAATTTACATGTTAGTAACTGTTATATGTGCTCTTGACAATTTTTCTTCTTAACAACTATGAGAAAAGCTATTATATGCCTTGAAAAGCAAGGTACATGTACTATAATTGAGGGGTTTGGGGAATTCTTTTCAGTGGTTGCTGCTTGTTGTTGACTGTAGACAGTCTCTTTCAGGGTATTTTTATTTTTATACAGGAGGATTTTTGTCTGTTGTGGATAAGCATCATCTCTAAAGAAATACACTTTCTCTGACACTTGGCACGCTACAGCCTTCCCCTAGTGAGTCTTGAAGCCAAAACTGGCACAGTTTGTGGTGATATGATAGCAAAGGGGTAGTTTGCAGTGACCTTCTTCAAAACTTGGCCAGGAATCAATGCCAAAATGCTCCATGAAACATACCCTGTGCAGTAGAATAACAACCTGTCAGGATGCCTAATGCTTGTGTACCTTCCCTGCAACGTTCAAAGGCAGAGGGAAGCCAGAGCATGGAAAACAGATCCTAAAAAGCATTTTTATTTAGAAAACAAACAAGCCAACAAACCTAACAGAGACATATTTGCATATTTCTGCTCTGTGCAGTTCCAGTCTCATCTTTGGGTGCTCTCAGTTGGATATACTTCATGAGTGCAGCCTCAGTGGAGGCAGGTTGAAGGGCAAGGCAGAAGGTCCATGGGCAGGAAATCAATAGTGATGCAATTCCCAGGATGAGGCAGCAGATTCTGCAGCCACTTACAAGTCCATTATTCACATCAGCTCCAGTATCCATGGTTATAAAGGACATATTCTTCATACCCCCTACACACCCACACAAGATGTGTTTAATACAGCTACAGAAGAAGACTCATTTATATTTTCATGGAGCACCCATGAATTTTTTCACTGGAGGGATACGATCTCTTCATAGTTTAAATCTCCCATTTTCACATGCAAATATTTAGTACACAAATATTGGAAAGATTTTCTCTAGTCACTGAGTAAATACTCTGCTCAGAAATAGTTTCAGAATTCTTCATAAAGAATCCAGTCAGCTACATCATTTAAATATGCTTGAGGGACTGAAGATTGAACAAGCAAAAGCACAAATTGCACTTGAGCTACTGAGGAACAAAAAGTAGAGCAGGTATGTTTGTGTCTCCGCTTGTTACTAAAGGATGAAAGGGTGAAGAAAAACTTTAAATTGGTACTGGAAAGACATTAGACTGCAGAATTCTGATGCAAAAATATTCAGTAGACAAAGAAGCCTAAAATGAGAGCTAAAGGCACTAAGCCAGAAGATTGAAATGTGAGGTTTGTTCATGGCAGAGAGAAAAATATTTATTCCTTGTTTACTATTCCAAATAAATTTCTTCCTCATGCTGTAATCTCATGCTGCTGTTTATCTCAACCTGTGACTTGGCTTATTCCCCCTTCTCTTCTAAAAATCATGAAGCTCGTGGTGCATTTAATCAGCCTCTTTCCTAGATGATGCCAAATAGGGAGCATATTCCCATCCAACACTTGAGCTGGTGAATTCCCCCAGTTAAATACCACCATTTTGAACAGGGAAGATTAACACAATAAAAAAATCAAAGGGAACAGAATTAAATTTCAAAGCTACTCAAGGCTAACGCAGCAGTGCTGAGCTCTGTACTACTCAGGGAGCTGCTGGCCTCAGGCAGGCTAAAAGAAACGTGTTTTACATCTGGATTAGAGTTGGAAAAATCTTAGTATTGCTATCATTGCTTTTTTTTTTTTCCCTGAACAAATGGCAAAGAATATAGCAGCCACCATTGCTATAGTGTGCATTTCAGAGAACACAGTGGCTGTGTTCTCTCACTCCCCTTCACTTTTGCCACTATTTGGCACTCAGAGTTTGGTATCCACTTTCATCTCTTGCCATGAGCTCCTGATGGGCTGTTTGGGGCACAATAGTAGCCAGCTCTGGGGCAGAAGCAGACACAGTTATTCCCCTTTCCAGGTCCTTTGAAAGTGGTTCCTATTCCATGAGTAGGAGCTGAAACAGCTGTTTCCATGAGCTGGAAAACAGAGGCATCTATGAACTCTGTCTTGTTTTCTTCCTGGGGTGCCCTAAGCTAAGCTACGGTTTCAGTAGGAGTAAAATTCCAAACATTTTATTAATTATGGATCTCACCATTAAAAAATGGAAAAATAGACCATTTGGTTCTCTGGCAAACTATAATTGAAGACTGCATTGCAGGAAAGAAAGATACAAGGCCAAAATTAGAAGCCCTTAATTTTTGGAATTATGAACTCTCTTCAAGGTGACTGTATGAAATGGGAAAAGAAAAATGAAAGCAGTGGACAGACTGCAGAAGGAAAACATGGAAACTCAGCTTCCCTGTTCAGCAGGCTATTCCCAGGGAGCACTGCTTAAAGTAAATATGCACAGACATCAGCAAAATACACTTTTTATTGTCATCTCTCTAAGAAACTGCCAAACTGCTTCCTCTGATTTATTGCATTTATTAACATTTAGCCACTAAAGAGTACCACAGGTAACACTTTTCTTTTTCCCCCTTATTTCCAATTATCATGTCCAAGTTCTATGTTCATAGTTTTAAATAATAAGGAAATTCTTGTCTATGTGAAAACCTTTTCTCTCATCCTTGTGTTACCTCAAATACAGATTCTCTCCTGCTTGTGTTTTATCTCATGTAATACAGCCCAGATAGTACAATACTTGGGAGACAATTTTTTAATTGGTCACTACCCTTTTTATATCAATGTTTCTCTTTTAAGGAGGAAAAGAATGCAGCTGAACAGAAAGAGACAATTTTCACTCTTTCCACTGCTACTGGTAAAACGTACTCATGTTTTATGATGGAGAGAATTGGCTTTCAGCTCTGATAAGTTATAAATAGAAGGCGTTGTCATTGTCTAGCAGTTCTCCTGCAAATGAGCTGAGTAGATTCATAAAATATTGGCATTAAAAAATCATTTTCAGTTAAATCTTAAAGCAGCTGATGAAATATTTCTATGGCAGTCCTGTCAGCTCATGCTCCAAGTAGTTATCTCTTGGGGTTTTTTGTTTTGCTTTTTTCCTTGGTTGTTTGATTTGGGTTTTTTTAAGCAAAAAAAAACCAAAAGAAAAAAAACAACCCCAAAGCACCCTACCCCAGACCAAAATACCTGAGCCTGGGGAGAGTGTGACAATTTTCCATGCTCAGAGTTACAGTTATAGAATGGTTTGGGTTGGAAAAGACCTTTAAAGGTCATCTAGTCCACCTCCCCCTGCAAAGAGCAGGGACATCTTCAACTGGAACAGGCTGCTCAGAGCTGTGTCCAACCTGACCTTTAATGTTTCCAGGGATGGGGCACCCACCACCTCTTTGGGCAGCCCCTGCAGCGTTTCACCACCCAAACTGCAAAACGATGTCTCCTTGTATCTAGTCTGAATCGACCTTCTTTTATTTTAAAACCATTACCCCTTGTCCTATTCTTATGGGCCCTGCTGAAAAGTCTGTCCCCAGAGACTTTTTCATGTTACCTGAGGTGGAGATTTCTCCAGACCTGCCAATCACAGAGATCCTGTTGCTTTTTTAGTGTCCATCCCCAGTCTCAGGTACCCAAACACCAGCTATGGTATGGAAGCAGCAAGGGAGATGGGCCTGGGAGATGGTTTGTCCAAGCTGCTCCAGACCTGTGGCTGTGTTGGAGGTTGAGGCTCCCTGAGGTGGGCAAATGCACTGCCCTTCTGTGCACAAAGAGGTGAGTGGGATGTAAAAATGTTCTGGGAGTTTGTTAATAGCCTTAATGAGGCATTAGCTTTATTTTATGTAAAGTGCAATGTGTGTCATTGGTATTTCAGGGATAGATAATTGAAAATGTAACAGTAATTTACCACTGTAACATCAGCCAAACTATCTCTGTTTGGATTTTAATTCTTCTCTAGCTAAGGCATGACAGCAATGAAGATTAAAGGTTTTTTTTACTTCTCTTTAAGATCTCAGCAAACTGCAGATTTGAAACACAGAAAGAGATTGACCTTCATATTAACCTGAATTTCTTTTCCTGTTTCTTCTTGAACATATTTTATTCTCTTTATGCACAGTGGGGCTCTTTTTTCATGTGCTTCACTGTTGAACAAAACGCCAAAAAGATGGAGTGTGCACTTTTACATCAAAGAAATGATGAGACCATAAAAACTCATTTCCCTTGTGACTTCTTAAATTGTTGCTAAGGAATTGAATGAGTTTGTTTGAAACAATGTGTCCCTTTAAATTCTGTTTTCTTATTTATCTTAAACCAGAAAGCCACCGCTCATGGAGATCATGATCCAAAGGCCACTGAAGTCAAGAAAAAATTTTTAGTTACTGTAGTGAGTGTTAGGACAGATTTTTCAAATATTTCACTGTGTAAAATACAGGACTGACAGTTTTAAAAGGAACTGGTTATCTAGAGGGGAAAAGCATGCCTGGTGTATTTTGTTTATTCAGCTAGAAAAATTTTGCCTTCACATGGGTAAGAATTAAGTGAATTCCCTTCTTACTGCACAGAATGGATCTGACAAGGACAAGAAAGGTCAAGCAGTAGTTAAATTCAGAGTTCCAAACCAGCAAAAATATTGATTTACTTCAGTTTTTCTCATATATAAAGGTGATGTGAGGCAGAAACAAACAGTAACAAAATCCACAATATAAACTCTGCTGGAGGGAAACTTCTCCAGTTCTACAGGACTGTTTTGGATAATCCCTCAGTGCTGGGATGAATGATTTGTTACTGCTTCAGTCCAGGAAGTTTCTAGAAATGGTCTTGATTGGAATGAAAAAGCATTGTAAAGCAATTAAGTTCTGACTATTAACAAAGCTCCCACAGAGTGCATTAATTTTTAAAAATAGACACAGACTGTATTTAGTAGCTGTATAACTGTGGCTTAAACTGAAATATGGAAAAATGCTGCAGCAAGTCTACACTGAAGGAAATATTCCTTATCAGTTTCCAGAAAAAGGTCATGAAGTTCTAATTCAGAAAAGCTGTTAAGCATACAATCATCTTTCTTTCATTTTAACTGAATATAAATTAAACAAACAGCTAAGCCCTTTGCTTAATAAGGAGCAATTTAAACATCTGCTTATAGCCCCGGTTCAGTTTTCATTGAATTTCCATTCCTCTGAATTGGAGCCTTAATCCCTTGAATTGTTATGTTATTCTTTGGATCTAGAATTCAGAAAATGACACTTTTCTCATGGGCACAAGGCAGCCTTGTGAAAGATACCCATGGTGTGTATCCATATGCCTTTCCAAGACCCAAGTCTTCTGTTCTCTTGAGTTTATTTCTCACTTCCAAGGCAAGTAGTAACTTAAGCAGGGAATGTTACAACTTCTTATAATAGAGATTGCTTAATATTCGAGTTAAAAAAAAAATCCAGTGCTGGAAAAGATTCTAAAGATATTTCTCTGTGCAGGTCTCTACCTCTGATGGTGCCCAACCACTCGCTCTCTTCCCCCCTTCTGCCCTCCTGTTACACCCATGCCCAGTTCCTTGTTGGCCAGTCCCTAGAAATGCCTACAAAGAGACAGTCTCTGTTATGACTCCCTGCTGGGGTAGCACAGCCATGGAAAAACATTGCTCCCAGTAAAACGTGTTTCCCTGTTTTTAGAATGCTGGGGTGAGCCAAGAGTCCTATCAAAGCTTTTTGAAGGCATCAAGCCAGTTCCTCAGATTCCATTGTTTATAATCTCACTTAGGTTATTTCCCAACAACTTGGAAAATGTGTGAGTGTTTTTGTATCTGAAACGAGTTTGTCCAGTGCCAAAGTGAGAATATGGGGTAGTTACAAAACAAGGTTATCCAGCAGGACTGCCAGCTTTAGGACTCAGTGACTGAATGGTTCTAGCAATTCTATCACTGAAGGTACTTCAGCCATCTCCTGAATCACAGAGGGGCTTTGGTTTGAGGGGTTTTGAGCTTTTTTTTTTTTGTCTTTTTCCTGGTCACGTGGTTCTGAGCCAAGTCACTGAGCCAGGTTTTGTTCCACACTACTGGTTCCAAAGCTGCCAGTGCAGCACATGCAGGAATATGGGATGAGAGAATCACAAAGGGATAAGTGGGCAGATTTGCTTCAAGCTGCTGGTTGCAGAGTTCCTTGTGCTCAGCAATTATTCTCTGGTACGTAGAAAAGAAAAGTACAACTGTACAGGTAATTGGTTAAAAAGACCTCCTTGTAAACTGCACTGCAAGTGGATATTTTATACTAAAAACTCAGAACATTATAACTGTGGTTTCAAATCCGAAGAAAGCAGGTACCCATTTCCAACACTTATATATAATATGCTCCCATGTTAGATAATGCAGCCCTTATTCCAGAGGATGGAAGCTCACGGGCTCCAGGGTGCTTGGAAACAGAAGAAAAGCAGTTTGGAAGGCAAAAAGAAACCTTCAGAAGATCCAGAGTTCATTTTTAAACCAGTAGGTTGCATTTAATATCCCACCTTGATATTTTTCCTTTGCCATCAGAAACAAATCTATATGGCAAGTTCACACCTTCTAATCTAAGAAATATTGACAACCCTTACATGTTGAAAACCTGCTTGCAAACAGCTGAACTCTTCAAGCTAATTTCATTACAGGGGTTTTGCTAAGACATTTTAAAATTTATTGAAAATAATGGTGGTTTCTGCCTGATGAAATCTTTGGCAATTTTGTAATGTGTAATAATGACTATCATCGGGTTTCCTACCAATTTTTTCATCAAAACAAATTTTTGTGAGCAAAATATTTCAATATATATGGGTTGGGGGCTTTTTCAAGCTAAAAAATTACTTTGAAGAAGAACTTTCTGCAGTGATATTGGAAAAAATTGTTCTACTGTTTGCAAAAGGCACCAGTGGCTTTTGATTAAAACTAAGAGTGAAAAATCTGACTCTAGTTTGAGAACCTTAGAGGCAAAACTCCTCCAGTGAGCCAGAGAATGAAAAGAGAGTCAGGTAGCAGTGTGAGCTCCTACAGTCTCAAAATTGTGCTGCTCTGGAAGAACAGTTTCTACCAGTGTCAGGGCATTTCTCTGCAAACATTCCTGGTGCCCAGCTACTTAACTGATCTGTTATATTTTGTTTTTTGATGTCCAGGACAAATTAAATTGAATGCTAAATTCAGTGGCCAACTAACAACTGCTAAAAATCTGCCTTGAAACAGGAGCATGGAACAGAGGGTAACTCCATGTGCAGTTACTGGGCTGATGAGATGAGGATAAAAACCAGAATGAGATGTTGTGCTGCCTTTTTGGAAGGCAGAACCCTGTTTTTCTTTACTTGTGTCCCCCAGAATGTCATTGGCTTTTGCAAATCTCCAAGAGAAGCACTTCTGTCCCTGCTGTGATGCAGAGGGAGGGGTTCTCAAGGCCTCTGCTTGGACTTACATTGCGCTCCCTGACACATCTTTCTCTTGAGATCATTTGTACTTGAGTAGAACTGAATCTTTGGCGATGCAACAGAGCCTGAGAAGACAAGAATGTTGCTGACCTCAGCCTAGACTTACAATAAGCTTGGTGGAGTAATTTGTGTTTTCATCTTGCCGCCTGTTTTCATTCCAAACAGGCACTAAAACGTGGAGCTGCATAGTTCGTGTTTTAGAACTTGCCTGTAAGACTCACAATAAAGGAACAGCACAATTGAGATGAGGAGAGATGGTGAGAATGGTAAGGAAATATTTATGGTAATCACAGCTTTCAACTGAAAAAGGAGGAGTTAGATTAGATGTTAGGAAGAAATTCTTTCCTGTGAGGTGGAGAGGCACTGGAACAGTTCCCCAGGGGAGCTGGGGGTGCCCCAGCCCTGGCAGTGTTCAAGGCTGGGTTGGATGGGACTTGGAGCAGCCTGGTCTGTGGAAGGTGCCCCTGCCCCTGTCAGGGGCATTGGAATGAGATGGTTTTTTAAGTCCCTTCCAACCCAAACCATTCTATGATTCTGTTGAGACCTTCAGTAACTTTTATTTCTTTCATACTTAGCCATTTAGTTGACAATGAGACCAATCCTTACTTTGCAGGGCTGCAGATTTTGATATTCACTTAAAAAAAGGAGTCTATACAGTCACCATGCCCTGAATATCTTCATAAAAGGAGTATTTTCAAGAACACTTCAAGATGACACTCTAAAAAAATGCAACATCAGAAAGAACTGAAGAGTATTTGCATAGAAATGATCACAGTCATTCACGGTGGCCTAATTTGTGTGCCTGTGTTTTATGTTGAGGATGTTTGTGAAAATTCCAGGGCTGATTACTATATTCATTTCATGAAAATACTAGAAATGTACTGATTTAGTGCTTTACTCTCTTCAACCAGTCATAAGAAAGGATTTATCTGAGTTATCCAGTGATAAAAATTATATTGCTCAATTTCTTCATCTTTAGTGCATGTGGTAACACAGAAAAAACACTTTGCAAAGTGCTTTCTGTCAAGGGAATTCCAGGGCACAGCAAAGGAGTGCACTTTGAAATAATGAAAAACAAAAGAAATACTTGGTGTGTTTATGAATGTTCAGGTCTGTTACTCGATTATGTGCTAGTAAATGATGCAGATATACATAAAGAAAAGAGAGCATGCTCAGCACTCAGAGAGATGTTGTTATGGCTCTCAGGACATGTTATGACTGGACAAGAATCTTTACCAGGGTTGCATTTACCATCAAAGAAATTTAAAAAAAAGTGCAAGAAAATAGATAAAGGGGAAAGGAGAGTTAAATAATAAACTTAATTTTGCCTTAGAATCAGTTCCCTTTCAGAACAAAGGAATACCTCTCAAAGTGGCTTTTGGAACAGAGTTGTGAGAGATGTTAGAGACCAGTCAGAGGTCTACCAAATCTGATCTCTGAAGAAAGACTGTGTGAACTGGGACTCTTTGAGATTAAAAAGAGAAAGCTGGGGCTAGGTGACCTCCCTTCCAGCTTTATATTTCTGTGGAAATAAAAGGAACTGAAGGAGAGTCACTGCATCCAAAGACATAATCCTGTCTTTCAGGAAATAAAAATTACTTCTGTATAAAAGTTGAACTGTCACCTGTCCTACAGACTTACATAAAGAAATCAGGGGACATTGGTGTCCTTTTACTCCCAGAATAAGCAGGAAAGGGACTTGCATGGGATAGCAGGATTTCATTTATATGCAGGAAAGTGGGGTGTTGAATAAATTCTTACTAGAGTGCTCTTTGTCTATTGTTTTATTGTTTTGTTAATATTTCCTATGTAAATATTTATCTAACAGATCAGATGATACTTCTTACTTTGTAAACAGTAAATACTACTTTTATTTTTACTTTAAAACAGTAAATAAATAACCAATTTTTAACGGTTGGTGGTAAATGTGTTTACAAATACCACCCCAATGAGCACCTGGCCACCTCAGCAGCCCTGACGGCCCAGCTTTCCATCAAGAGTGCCGGGTCCTGCACTTTGGCCACAACAACCCCCTGCAGCGCTCCAGGCTCGGCACAGAGTGGCTGCAGAGCAGCCAGACAGAAAGGGACCTGGGGGGACTGAGTGACAGGAAGCTCAACATGAGCCAACAGTGTGCCCAGGTGGCCAAGAAGGCCAATGGGATCCTGTCCTGTATCAAAAATAGCGTGGCCAGCAGGACCAGGGAAGTGATCCTTCTCCTGTACTCTGCATTGGTGAGGCCACACCTTGAGTGTTGTGTTCAGTTCTGGGCCCCTCAGTTCAGGAAAGAGATTGAGGGGCTGGAGCGGGGCCAGAGAAGAGCAACGAGGCTGGAGAAGGGAGTGGAGCACAAGTGCTGTGGGGAGAGGCTGATGGAGCTGGGGGTGTTTAGCCTGGAGAAGAGGAGGCTCAGAGGTGACCTCAGCACTTTCTAGAACTACCTGAAGGGAAGTTCCAGCCAGATGGGGGTTGGTCTCTTCTCCCAGGCACTCAGCAATAGGACAAGGGGGCACGGGCTCAAGCTCTGCCAGGGGAAATTGAAGTTGGAGATCAGAAAACAATTCTTTCCAGAGCGAGTGCTCAGGCATTGGAATGGGCTGCCCAGAGAGGGGGTGGATTCCCCATCCCTGGAGGTTTTTAACCTGAGCTTGGCCGTGGCCCTGAGTGCCATGATCTGGTAAAGGGAGTGGAGTTGGACCAAGGGTTGGACTTGATGATCTCAGAGGTCTTTTCCAACCCCATCGATTCTATGATTCTATGATTCGTTTATGATTCTATACACGAAGCACAGGCCATATGGCCATATACTTTTCACTGGTGTTTGGGTTTAGGAAAGTCATCTTTATAAAATGGAAATGACTCTTGCAAACCATCAGATAAAAGGTGAAGGAAAGTGGGCCCGTTCAAAATGGGTATAAACTAAGTGGGAAATTCTCTGTTCACTGTTCTCCAAAAAGTCTCTGTGATAACATTCACAGGTCCTTTTTATGGCTTTGATTACAGGAGCGCACAGAGGTGTCTGCTCTCTTTTGGGTGGCAGAGGGTTTTGCAGACATGCTGTTGTGAGAACAGGTAGGCAGAGGAGGGAGAAAACTGGTAGAAGAAAGGGTGCATTGCCAAGGCTGTTTTAAGCTTTGAAATGAAAGGCAGATAAATGGAATTTTGTGCCCTGCCCATTCAGAAAATCTGTGGTAGTATCAAGTGCAAGACTCAAACCTCTTGTTTAGTGTTTCTGCCGTGGTTGTTCAGAACCAATCCTGTTTATCATCCCTGACAGTGCTTCTGTATGTGGGTTGCTGCTCTCCCTCAGTGCTTTCAATCTGTTCAATGCAATGAGGAGTTAGCAGTAGAGAAGGTTTTAAATTGATGCTTTTTTAGATTGTGTGTGCTTTTGGCTTATTCTTTTTGATACAGCAGGAACACTGTACATGTGAAATTGTTAATATTTTCAGTTGTTTAGATGAAGAAACATTCCAAATGTTACTGGATCTATTTTTGAGACATTCTAGCAATGTTTTTCATCTTTCAGAAAATTGCTGCAGAGACTTGTATAAATCTGGCACATTTGTTCTTGTGTAATTTTTTTTTCATTTTATTCTTGAGATTCTGCCTGGGAAGGAGTTGTTTTAAAAATTCATTATTATCTGATTGTGAGTTGGATGCTAGCCAACTAAATTTTTGGATTTGAAAGAAAATGCAGCCTCAGCTTCTCTGGAACTATAATGGAATGAAACCCTCCAAGCACTCATTAAAAGGGCTTCTGCCATCGAGCAAAATTAGATGAGGTGTAAATCACTGAACTACCATATGTGGGTTGAAATGGAATATTTAATTCTGTAGAATCCAAACCCAAGGCTAAAGGAAATTTAACTACACCAGCACAATATTTTGATGATGGAAGAAGTAATGCCATTTTAGGGGTTTGATGATTGATGTTTAATTTTAAAAAAATGTTTATGGAGGGAATCTCCATTCACAGCCACATTGTTATCTGGGATATAGGCAAATGCTTGAGGAATTCTGCTGAAAGTACAGTAATGACTTTTCTCCACTGAAGAGTTTCTAAGGGCTGTAAAGATATTACTGGAAAATGCTGATTGTAGAAACATGATCATAATAATTATTTCTTCGTTTAGCTTCCTCCTGATAATTTTGTGCCCCTTGATACAGCTCATATCAGGGGAAGTTTGATATTGCTCCTCAGTTGCTGAAGGATGGAACTGGTTCCATTGAGGATGTAGAAGGGATCAGGAGCTATGAAACAGTTCTGCCTTTGATTTTCTTTGTATTCAAAATGCAGATGAAAAGTTATAGTTTTTCCAATAACAGTGGCAATGTAAGTAAATATTTCTATCAGTGTTCTATCCATGGACCCTTGTTGGAATTGGGGCTTCTTTATGTTGATGCCATGCAAGTTTCAAAGAAAAAATGCCTTTCTTGAAGTCTGTAAACAGACATAACTAAAGGAATGTGTGTGCATCACTTGAATAAACAAATATATAGAAGAATGGGTCTCACTGTGTTAGACATGAATAAGTTTGATTTTGACCCCTCATGGCTCTATTTGAATTCTAGTTTAATGAGATTACACAAGGGGTTTATAAGTTTTTACAGTAATTTATCAGGCTGTGATTCAGCCTTTAACTGCACTTTTGAGAATAAAGATGAGATGGTGTTGTTTTATCATTATTATTTTCTAAATGCCTTTGTGAAAGCAGGCAAAGATTAATTTCACATGCAGCAAATGTGTAACTGCACCAAGATGAAAATGAGTTTCAACACAAAAACATATTCATTTGCTTGCTATTCTGCACATAAGAATGGGATAGTTCTGTAAGAAATGTACTTCCCTGTGATGGGATGGATGGAGGAATAGACTTTGAGAACTACTTGTTTGTCTCTTCAAGCCAGACAAGGTGGGACTCATGAATTGCATTTTAAGAGGAATCACTTTGAAGACAAAGGAGAGATCATGTGAGAAAACTGGCATTTGAGGAAATCTTGTGCATAGTTTCAAAGTTATTAAGAATAAAGACATCCTTCAGAAAAGGAATGAGCTTTGAAAGACTCAGGATGTGCAGCACTGTGCTGGGAATAAGGAAGAGATTTGGTTCCTCCACATTGTTCTCTGGAGTGGGGAAGTGGAGCAGTGGGAGTGTGTTGGGATCAAAGGATGGTTGGTAATTTATTTTGTGTCCTTTTCTACAGCTACTTTGATATCCAATATAAGCTGAAATGAATAATGTTCATTTCTTGAGGAAAATATGGTGCATTTGAAAACCAGTGTTCAAATGAGCAATAATCCAGTCTGGCTTCCTTTGTGTTATCCAAAGCAGCAGAGTCTTCAGCTTTAGAGATAAGGGTAGGAAGACTGCTTAATTTCAAACGTTTTCACTTTTATCTTAGACTGGGAAATCTGAATACTTTAATGGGTTTAGGTTTTTAATTTAATTCCAGGTTGCTCATCATTTCACCTTTCAGCTGGGCTACAGAGATAATTCAATCATATTTCCCTTGACAAGTCATCTGAATTACACTTATATTTCTCTGCAGATGTGAAATTCAGCTGCCATAATAGAGAGTGTGACAGACACTTTTGCCTTCCCTCCCTCTTTCTCCCTTAATGTAAGGACTGTTCTGGTCTTGCTTCATAATGCAGATGTCCTCTGACACAGCCACATTAAAGACAGCCCTTGTATAAAACATCAAGTGGTATTTTTGCATAGACACAATGTCAAAAGTTTTGGTAGTAAGGCCAGAGAGCAGTCATTAGGCAAAAAAAGCATCAAAAGCAAACCAAGTATATTCTGGAGGTTTGGGGAGTGTGTGCTCTGTTTTTCCCATGGTTCAAACAGGGTACTCATCTGTTTACATACTTTCCCCCTTCCATAATTGTTTTTCAAAAAGACTCCTCCTAATTCTTTTCCAGGGCTCTCCTTGCTATCCAGCCTATAATCAGAGTGGTGCTTCTCATGCAAACACTTGAACATGGAGGAGGATTCTCTGCTCTGATTCTTGAAACAATATGGATGATCGAGACAAAAAGTCAAGGTAATAATTTCTTAATGTTCTTACTGTTAGACTTTACCATTTAGTTTTGTATGTGAAGGTACCCCCAACAGGCATGGCACAGGCCCGGGTGAATGCAAGGTAAAGCCAATGGCACAACACTGCCATGCTCTGGGAAGGGCTCTCTTTTTAATGTTCTTCTTTATGAGGTCACTAAACATGATTTTTTTTTTATCTCCAACATTCATTCCATCACCTCTGTTTTTCATGCCACCTCTGAAGGTCAAGGCAGCACGAGCTGCTCAGCACACACAGGGCTTTGCTGGATTTAGAACTCCTCAGGTGTGAACTGTCACCATCATTCCTCAGAGATCTCGACATTCTTTCCTAGAGGCAGCTCACTATACTAACAGTGTTTTCTTCTAGTTAAGAGGCAAACAGGCTCATAAAATAGTTTTCCCTCAAGGCCCAGACTGTAATTCCCAAGTTTATTCTCTTTAATTGTAGACCACACAAACTTGTGGAAGCTCAGGGTCTAAACCTACCCTTCCCATGATGTGCTCTTGTTCTGCAGGTATAGTTTGGACATTGATGTTTGCACAAAATACTCCCAGGAAACATCCACACTGTCTGCTATTTATAAAATTGGCATTCATTTTGTATTTGGCAGGTGCTCATGCACAACCCTGGACACCCAAGAGCCTGTTTATTTGGGGCATTACTGGTACCTTGTGGAAAGTTGTCCCTTTCAGCAGGGGAAGTAACTTTCTTTTTCATGAAGGTAGGTTCTAAAATGACGTGTGTATGTAGCTGAGGGTATGTGACTAAAAAAAAAAAAAAAAAAAAGGAAAAAAAAGAAAAAAGGTTATAACAATTACAAAATGTTAAAACTCTGCTACCATGTGTGTGTACACATTCACATTCATGTGTGTGCACATCTATGCTAACATTTACACAGTAGGTTAAAACTTCATAACTTATCTTACTGTACCTTTTCAGCCAGCAACTTATATAGAAAAAGTTTATGATGAAATATTTCTGCTGGTGTAATTAGACATTAGAATTATTTAAATGGATGGAAAGCAACTCAGACCAAATTATGATTTTTCTCACTTTGTTTTTTTTGGTAAACAACAAAGCAATCTTCCCCCCTAGGCTAGAAAAATGAGGGAAAGGAGAAAAATACAGAAGCACAAAATAGAGTAAACTTGCTTATATTGCTGTGTAAAAGACTATTGTGAAGTAAGAATATTTTGCAACAAAATTTTTTCCATGAGATTTTATTAAACCTTTTCTCAGGCTTCCACATAGCCTGAAGCTATTTTCCTTCATGCCATAGCAACACTGTTTGTAGTTAGAGGCAGAAACCATCCAGAGTGTTACCATTCAGTCTGTGGCTCTCTTGATACTGATACACAGGCAATAACGGGGTTTTTTTAGCAGTGATGAAGCCACAGATAAGCTGCATGAGACATGGTTGAAACTCATATTTCATAATCTTGTTTTGAACATAATTTTAATATTGAACAGGACCACATGCAGCTCTGACAGAAGGACACTGTGACACATGGCACTGATTTCAGGGGGCCACATGCACCTCTCATCCTGTGACTTTGGTGGACAGGCAAAGTCACTGGGGCTGGGGAAGGCACTGGAGGGAATGAAACTCCACCATCTGCCTTGGCTTTGAGATTGGGAAATTGCTTTTAGAGGAATTCAAGAGGTACAGCATCAGTATGGGATAGACAATTTAGAGAGGAAAATGGATCAAAAGCAACTGCCAAACCATTGTAATGGGGTATAATCCTTGTGGATAACAGCAGTCCTCTGCTACAAACCAATGTAGAAGTCACTACTATTTCAAGCACTGATCTGTCCCATTTGAACGGAATAGGAACATCATCATGCCACTTGTGACTTATTCTGTGCTTCAGCATTTTTTCATTTTAATCTAGTTTACTTGTGCAATTTCTTTATATTTATCATTGTAATATGTAATTTTTTACATATTGTATGATTTTTTTTTTTAGATTTTCACATTGTTAAAGAATTCCTGATGCAATCATGTTAATTTTTGATGTAAATCCAATCTTTCCTCCATGTTAGGATAATTTGCTGTCTTGCCTTTATCTCTTACACTCCTTTTTTCCTTATCACTTCTCTGATACTTGCATTTCCCTGAGCTATTTGAAGTCCATTAGCCTTATTTTGTTAGTTGCAATTTAAAAGAAGAATGGAAAAACTTACCATTTTTATGATCTTGTGCACTTGAATTAACTTCCACTTTAAGATTCTCCACCACTTCCTCCTAAAGAACTGGAATTACATCTAAAATAGCTACTTTCTGTGTAATTTCCTCCACTTTATGAAATAAAAAAGCAGTCCCTGGCACATCTGAAGAATTGAATAGACAGCTATGTTCTGCCTTACTGATTTTTCTAGGAGAGCATCAGATAGTTGTATTCTCATCCCCCTGGAGAATGTATTCCCATTCCCATGAGGTCCTGACATGTAGGTCTTTCCAGGTTCTGCCCCTCAGGTACCTCTAATAGCTCCTTTTTGAAAAAACCTCTTGATCAGAAAAATCTTTGGTTTAAATCTGTCATTTTTCTCTCCCCTATTTCAACTGGTGTTCAACACATCTTCCTGTCACTTTACAAGCCATGACACCTGATTTCTCCTATAGCCATTCTTCTGGAACATGCTGTGCCCTTCTCTAACCACATTCCCTTATTGCTGTTTACCCAGCCAGACCTCTGCAATGCCAGTCCCTGGGACACTGGGACCAGCACTGCCATCTCAAACTACAGTGTTTACTGTGTCCATTCTTGGCCCCTCAGCTCAGGAAGGACATCAAGGAGCTGGAGGGGGTCCAGGGAAGGGCAACAGAGCTGAAGGGCACACATCCAATGAGGAGCAGCTGGAGGTGTTCAGCCTGCAGAGGAGGAGGCTCAGGGATGACCTTATCACTCTCTACAACTCCCTGACAGGAGGGTGGAGCCAGTGGGAGTTGGCCTCTTCTCCCAGGTAACAAGTGGCAGGATGAGAGGAAATGGCCTCAAGCTGACTCAGGGGTGGTTTAGGTTGGACATCAGCAAGAAATTCATCACAGAAAGGGTGGTTAGATATTGGAATGAGCTGCCCAGGGAAGCAGTGGAGTCCCTATCCCTGGTGGTGTTCAAGGAAAGACTGGATGTGGCACTTGGTGCTGTGGTTTAGTTGACCTGGTGGTGTTCAGTCACAGCCTGGACTCAATTTCAGACGTCTCTTCCAACCCCATTCATTTCATGATTCTGCCTGGGCATCTGTATTCCAGGTGTTAGATGACTCACTTTGCATTCTCCTTTCCTTAAAAACCTTCCCATTCTCTCCTCCCCTCCTTGGCTTTGCCTGTGCACATTCTGAATCCACAACCTGAAAAAAAACAAGGAGTATAAAACCTGCAGATTTTTTTTTTCACTGGCACCTTTTAAACTAGTTCAAAGCCTTGCTCATGAAGAGCCATTTGCCAGGCTGGTGAGAAGGTTTTCCTCAGCAGGGAGCCTCACCCACAGCCCTCCTGTGCCCTGCTCTGCTGCAGCCAGACCTGCCAATGGCACAGCCTGAGCCTTAGCCCTGGCTGATGGCATGGGTAAGGTTGGCACCTCCACCTGTGCCGGCACCTCCACCTGCAGCTTCCTTAGCCTCACCCCTGCAGGAAAACCAGTGCCCAAGACTACAAACAAGAGATGCCACATTTATCTTTTTGTGGCAATAAACCTTGCTATGTCAGAGAAACACAGCAATCCTCAATACTTATTATTTCTACCATTATCTGAAAATGGGGAAATTAATGTCTTTAGCTAATTAAATAACTGCTTATGTGCTTGAAAAAATACTATATTTATACGAGAGAGTTATTTCTTCAAATTACTGAAAATAGCTGCATTGAGTGAATACAATATGCTAGTTATATTCCTGGCATATAATGTCTGTTTCGACATTAATACTGAGGGAAAATTTAATCCACTCAATTCTTTTGACATCTAGTAGAAAAGACAGATCAATACATGCACAGCCTCTCATTTTTGCCAATTTTATGCAAATCAAATGGCAAAAAAAGAGCATAATTTTATTCCATTATTCCATTATGCCTAGTACAATTATTGTTTCACTGTCCTTGTTGCAGCCCATTTGATGTGCTTGTTTTTCCATTTTTCACAAGTGTCACTTTCCAAAGCTTAATAGTACAACTACTCAAGTATTGAACTTAAAAAAAGAAAGAAGTAATTATTTAAACAATTTTTAAAGGCTGAAACAGGAAAATTCAGTGGGTTCCAAAAGTAGCAACTGGAAAGGAAAATATGGTTCTAGGAAAAGCAACTAATTTCATTACAGTGTTAAAAAATACTGAAAAATTAAGTATTAAAAGGCTACCAATATAGCCATTATTAAAAGTTTTTTTAAAAGAAAGGTAAAAATCCCACATGAGATTACACTGAGGCAGAATGACTCGGGTTAGGCAATATTACTCCAGAGGAGCAGAACCATGATACAACAATGAAAAGTGTATTAATCAAAATACTGATTATACTGCTGATTTCACAGTTACACAACATTTTACCTTTTGTTGTTTTTTATTTTTTTTTCAAAGGAGATGAAATTTGTCAGTCTGAGAGTGAGAACTGAGAAAAGTAATACTTTGATAGTCTTTGAAGAATTGTTGTAGGACTTGCAAAGCTCTTGGGGAAAGTATAATGTCATGAGGAAGAACCAGTAAGCCACCAATAATAAATGCATTCTTCCTAAGCCTTGCAAAGAAAAAAATAGAAGATAGGAGAAAACTGGAGCATAATGTTTATTTTTATTTTCAAAATCTTTTAGTAAGGTTTTTTCAAACATCATTCAGCAAACGAGCCAGAAAAAAAATGTGGAAAGCTCTTCTAAATTCCAAAGGAGGGGTGTAAATCCCAGTAAGGTCAATGGAATTTCATTATAGTCTAATAAGTTTTTCAGCATTTCGTTCAAACTTATGAATAAAAAGAACAAATACAGAAATAAAGGCAACAGAAGAATCCCTAAGATCATTTCCTGATTTCAAGAAGAACGAGACAAAATAACTCAAAGTAAATGCTTTCTCAGCTAGAAAAAGTCTACTAGCAGTGTCCCTTTGGGTTCATTAAAGGGTATTGGGTAAATTCAGTATACCTACTAATGATGTGTAAGGAAGGTTGAACTGTCAGATGGAGCTTTGCTGACAGTGAAAAAATGCCCTAGCTTAGGCAAGATTAAGCAGGATTGTGAGAAACTCCAGAAGGAATAGCAGGGAAAATAAAAGGCAGGAGAAGGGATGCAGGAAAATCCTCAGCAGAAGGGACATTTGCAGTGGGAAATGTCAGTGCAGGATGCATCGAGGTTTCAGCATGGCAGACAATTACACATCTATTCAGTAGAAAGGCTTCTTAAAGCTTAGTATTTTAAAAAAATAAAAGGTTCATACTAAGAATCAAGATCAATGTCAGCAGATTATTCAATCATAAATGGAAATGCTATCAGATTGGCTATTTACTTTTTAGCATGTGTACAGAGAGTATATAGAAAAACATAGTAGGATTTTATTTCCTAGTTCAGTAGACTTTTATTTGAAAGCAAACAGGTGCTTCAAAAAATGGCAATGTCGTTATCAGTGCTGATAGAACTTGGTATCCTCTGGTCCCTGTTTTTCTGAAGTGTCTTTCACCTTTAAATGGCCCTGAAGCCAACTTGTAATTTACTCTGTTTTTCTTCATCCACAGTCCGCAAGTTAAACATAAGAGTGTAGAAATGTCATTATTTTTTTCATGAAAAAATTCTGCAAAGGAACAAACATTTCAGTAAAAGTCTGGCTTTTTCTTTGTGAAATAGATTTTACACCTCAGCTTGTGCACATGCATAAAGAATGCAGAAATGACTCTACTTTTTTCCCTCCAGATATTGTTTTTTTAAAAAATAGCATAAACATTATTTTGTTTTGCAGATCTTTCTGAGGTTGGTAAGCTTCCTACAGAACCCACAGTCTTTATTGTATGGCAGGTTGCTTCTTAGAGATGATAGCAACAAATGCCACTTGCTACTGTAGAAATGGGCATTAAGAAAGGCAAGAGTTGTGTGCTGGTTCAAAGGTAAACCTGCAGGAGAAATGAACTCAACTCAAGAGAGATTACAAGTCAGAATTACAATTTACAAAAAAAATTACACTAAATACAACGACACAGAGAAAAACCAGTTTTAACACACAAAACCAGATGTACAACTCAGCACCCTGGCATGGTGTTCATTAGGCCCTGCACCATGGAGGTGAGGATGATGGTTCCAAGTCTGTCAAAATAATGATTGCAGTCTTGTCAAAAGCAGCAGTCATAGTTCTGCTGAGGTTTTGATCCCCCTCTGGATCCAACAAGTGACATCAGAAGTCCCCAAACCCAATTCTTGGGTTCAGGTGGGAATGCCCAGTACCACCCCCAGGATGAGGAGTTTCACAATGGGTGATTTAACTGTGAGTCATGGGATGTTTTTGGAATCTTTGATGGTCTAAGTCGATGCAGCTGCCTATCCTGCCAGTCCCTAATGGGCTATTAGCAGACATGACCCCTCAGGCTGGGTGGGAAGGTGCTGGTGCCACCCTGGAAGTGAGTTATCACACCTGGGTCACTGGTGTGAAGACAGAAACACTCCCCTGTCTCCTGGGGTTCTTTAACACTCAGCTTATAGCCTGAACTGTCAGGTGTGCCCTGGGCAGCTGCTGCAAATGATCCAGTATTAACAGTTCATCAGAAATTACATAGAGGGTGTCGAATACACAGTTTTGGTTACACCCACACAGTGATAAACTGGTCCCAGCCTCTGTAACTAGGACACCTTGTTATCAAGGTTTCACTTTAAAAGTGTAAGTGAATTTTCTGTGAAGTTCATTTCTTTTTAAATTTGGAAAAAAATGAGTAGGCAAAGGAAGGTTTATATTTTTAATCTTATAAAATTGATAGTTCCCAAGAGCTGATTTACTGATGAGACAATATGAACAGAAAATGGTAACAAGCTCAGTAGGAATTCTGTGCACTGTTCTAGAGTGTTAAGCTAGGGCAGCTATCGAAGCTTTCCAATCACTCTGCAGCTATTCCCTCCACTACAGCTGCCTACATGCCAGTCCTACCAGTATGTCATAAGGCCAACTCACACCTATACATCCCTGTCCAGACGCAGTGCAGAGCTTGGCCTCTTTTCCTTAATGAGTCTGATAATATCTGTCCCAAGGAGAAAGGAAAGGGCGTAGAAATCATTTGTTTCCCTTAACATGCTTGCAACCCCAAAGGTAATAGTTTTCTTTCTCTTCAGCTGCTTATATTGTTCTTCTCAACATCACTGCCAAAACACACCTACACTGGAGACTGTAAATAGGAAGAGGGTATCTGCAGCAGGGCTGGTTTGTATCAGCCTGGAGGGGAGGGCCAGCAGAGCAGGGAGGGGTGCACATGAGTGTGCATGGAGGGGAGGAACAACAGGATTGTTTCTGCTCTATTCTTGTCCTCAGAGTCTTGTAGAAATTCTGAGCAGCTGAAGAAGTCTGTGTTTGAGGGCTGTTTTGCTTTATCCACTCTACACTGTCTCATAACAGCAACCACAGAGAATTTAAATACACTTTAAGCTGGTTTAGTGAATGAGCATGAATATATCAGCATTTTTTCTCCTGGCATATTAGTGCTTAGCTTTTGATAGTAACAGCCTAGAAGCCTTTATACTTTTTGGGGTTTTTGTTTGTTTGGTTGGTTGGTTTTGGTTTGTGTTTTTGTTGTTGTTGGGCTTTTTTGCTTTGTTGTTTTTTTTTTTTTTTTGCTTTCCTGCTACAATGGACATATTCTTGGAAGGTTTTGTTCACATAACCTTCTACATCACTACTTTGGTTTGTAATCACATTATTTTTATTCAATAATTTAAAACTTTTGATAAGTTGTTCAAATGCTTTTAAGTTTTAAATCTACTCAAGATGGTTTAGTACATAAGGTCTTTAAAAGTGTAAACAATTTGTGTCAAAACCCAAAAGGATGAAAGGTGTAAAACGTTACACTTGCAAGAAAAGTGGAACTTAGAGATATGCATGTAAAGATGACAGAACTGACAGATCTGATTCCTCTCAGCCGGATTTGTTAACTTCATTCGACATCAAAAAATCCTCATCAAATCAGCACAGAAAACAAACAGTATTGGCCTTTGTACATCATTAATTTCCCGGATTTATGAGATATCTATTGCATTGGTGTGGAATACAGCAGTCAAAACTTCGCATTCCTCTGTTTTCATAGTGTGTTATTTTTTTTTTCAGGAGACAGTGGAGCAATGTTTCTTCCTTGATGTTCTAAATCTAGAAACCTTTATAGTTGTGTTTATGGTTTTATTTATGGTTGTTTATGCAGTAAAAGTACTACCATGCTATTTTCTGCAACTTTTATAACCACCTCAGTCCTTTTCTGTTGGCCTATTTATGTTGTTTGGGTTTTTTCTTAAGTCTCACAGAATTACTAAAGAGCTGTTTTAGTTTGCCCAACATAAATGTGTATTTCTTTTGTTATGTTGTCTTTTTGGTTTTGTGTTTTTGAAGAGGTATCTTCCTTGGCAAAGGGTTATCGAGATCCTAGCTTTGCTGTGAATGGTAATTTCAAAAATTTTGAATTTTAATTTCAAATATTTTCAAAACTTTGGCTGCCTTCTTTGGATTTGAAACAAAATCTCCCTTCAGTCTCAGAAAAAAGATGATTCTAGCTTTAGAACTTTTTTGGTTGGTTTAAAGGAATGGAGAAAGTGGAGGAGGAATGTGTGCACAACTATTGTTTAAAGTGTTTCTGTGTTAAAGAGTATTCTTGCACTGACATTGTGTCTGGGACTGTGATCTCCTTTTAACTGCATTTCTGGTCCCATAATGGCATTTAACAGAGGACAGTTGTTCAGCAGCCTTAATCACATGTGATATTGTACAATTAGCAGACTGTTCGACAAAGGCTTCGGCCTCAGCTTTTTATCATAAAATATAAAGCAGCAACACAATTTCCATTTCCCTTCTTTGCATGAATTCACCAAGTCATTACCAAACACATACAAAGAGATGCCTAATAGCTAAGAAATGTGTCTGATGCAGGACAATGAAAGGATCTATCTCAGCTCTGTTAGGAAGACAATGTACAATGTGCTCCTGGACTGAGAGCAGCTTTTGGACCTCGTGACATTCTCTTGAATTAAATTGGAAAAATAATTTTTCACCTGTTTTCCCCACACACTTGTATTTGTTCCTTCCATCAAGACTGTAAGCTCTTTAAGGCACAAACTCTTCTTCCTCTGTGATGTTTGTATCATGTTTGGCTTTGACATCCTGATTTGGGTGGACTCTTGTTTTCACAAAAAGCACAAATAGTACTGTACTACTGATTGAGTTTTGGAGAATTCAGATTAAGGTTTATTGGTGTGCCTAGGAAAACAGGTTAAACCCAAACAATTCCTATGTGCCCCAAGGGTAAGAACTTCAGAATCTGGAGAATGGTCAGTTTGGATCTGATTCTAGACTCTACCAGGGGTCACTTTGGACTTGTCTATTTTGAGATGGTACCAGGAGATGAAATTTAATACCCCTTCTTCATCTGCTTGGAACAGAGACATGTCATAAATTCCCAATTTCAGTGCGAGGAGAATGTTTCAGAGCGTCTGACTGACTGTAAGACATAATCAGTTTATAGCAGAGTTGGAAAAGATGGACTGTGTATGGAACACTTTTCAGGAAAACAAACAAACAGACCGAAAAGCATTTTAGGCAACTTTATTACAAGGATTGCTTTTGCACGGTTCTGTTTACAAAGCCAAGAACTTTTGTGACTACTCATCATGCTGTAAGCAGGAGGCCAGGTCTTGATTTGAACCTTCAAACGAGAAGGAGTGAACCTTCCGAAAGTGAGGTTCTCAAAACGAGCTGTAACATCTCCGCTAGTACCACCCGGGACGAGTTCAGAGCAAACGGCCTCTGAACTTTGCGGGACCTGAGGAACACACCGGAGCAGCGTGGCCCGGCGAACAGGACCCAAGGCAGGAGACCGGGGGACACCCCAGAGCCTTCTGTGGGGCCGATCGGGGCCGGGGGTCGCCGAGGTCGCTCCCCGCGATGGAGCGCCGGGCGGGGCCGGGCCGCCCCCGGGGGGCCGCCGAGGTGCGGGCGGGGCCGCACAAAGCCGCAGAGGCTCCGCTGCCGCTCCATCTCCGCCTGCCCGTGTTTTCCGGAGCGCGGCACGGGTGTTCGCGGTGGCTCCGCACCTGGCCTCGCTCCATCTCCGCCGCCCGTGCTTTCCGGAGCGGGGCACAGGAGTGTCCCGGGGGCGCCGTGTGCTGTCCCCGCTCCCGGGCCGGACCCCCCTTCCCCAGCGAGGGACGGATCCAAGCGGAGCGGGGGGCGGGAGGCGGCTCCGAGCGGGGATGACAATTAGCCTTTAAAAATGGCTGCTTGGGAGCTGTCAGCTAGGACGCGGAGAGGCTGCTAACCCTCCTCTCCTGCCGCCCGCCTCCCTCCCCCGCAGGGCTGATAGCGGAGCGGGGGCGAGCAGCGCTCCGGCCCTTTCCCCGCCCCGCCGGAGCGCGATGCCGTAGCGACTCCGGGGCCCGGCCGCCCTCACTTCCCAGCTGGCTGCCTGGCGAGGGGCCGGCGTTCCCCGCCTCCCTGCCCGCGCCGCCGCTGCGTGTGTGCCGCGGGCACCGGGACCACAAAGGCGGAGCGGCGGCCGCGGGATAGATACATGGTCCAGGGCGGTGCGTGCGCGCCGCGGCGGGGCATCTCTGGCGAGGAGAAAACACAAGGTCAAGAGGCAGCTCTCCTCCTCCTTCTCCATGGAAGAAGACGGGAGCGATGAGCCCTGAGGAGGACGACGAAGAGCAGGCGCGGATGGCTGAGCGCTGCCGGGCTTCCCCTCGGGATTGACGGGGGCGCGGAGAGCTGAAGGGGCCGGAGGAGGCAGCGCTGGGATCGGGAGGGAGGGAGGGAGGAGAGGAAGGCGAGGAGGGAGCGGGGGGTTTGAATCTCCCTGGCTGGATTATCTGCCCTCAGGGGAAGCTGCCATCGCTGCCCGGCGCCGGCCCGCGGCCAAGATGGACCTGGGCAGCGCCGCCCGGAGAGCGGGAGCTGCCCCCGCGGCCCCGGGCGCCTGCAGACCTTTCCCCTCCGCCTGCTGCTGCTGCTTCGCCTCGCTCCTGGATGTGAACAGCTGGCTGCTCTTCTACGGCTTCCTGTACCTGGCTCTTTATGCCCAGGTGTCCCAGTCCAAGTCCTGCGACAAAATCTCCTGCTTCTCCGGTCATTGTGTCAACTCCACCTGTGTCTGCGACCAGGGCTGGGTGGGAGACCAGTGCCAACACTGCCAGGGCAGGTTCAAGTAAGTCTCTGCTTATTACGATTTTCTTCTTCTCAACCCTATGCCCTTTCTCTGTCATTTTCACTTGCCTGTTTTTCCTTTATGCTTTCACTGTGTCTGCTATGGTTCTGTTTGGTTCTGTTTAAGTGTGGTGGAAGTATAAGGCAGAAGTTAAGGGTGAAATAGGCTCCCCCACCTCTTAAGAACACCGGACAGTCTTCCGAAGGAAAACTGTACCTGCTGACTTACTGCCGAAAATAGGCTGCTCCACTTCGTGGGAACTGAGAGACAGGGAGAAATCGGCCTGAAGCTGTGTCGCTGCTGTCCCTTCTGGAAGTGTCATGGAAATGACATGTGCACTTCATGGGGCTGCCCAGGCAGCAAAAAACTAGTAGTGGATTTTAATGACTTTGTCCTTCTGAAGAGTGAAGGTGTTTAGCTCATTCCAGCCCTCCGTTCTTTCAAGTGCTCAACCTAAGTGAGTATTAGTTACATTCAGCACGACCGAAGTGCAGCTGAGCGAAATGTACATCCCTAAGGACAAGGTGGGCAGGGGAGAGTGTTAAACGTAAACCCAGAACATATTTTTGCAAAGGAGCGAGTGCTCAGTAAAGCTTGAACTACCTTCTCAGTCGTAAAAGTGGATGTGATACCAAGTCATTGATCAGTGAGAAGGAAGCACACCCTGACATTTGCTTTTCTATATGTAGTGGGAAAGAAGACTTAATTTATAGGGCTGTCACTTTCCTCCCGCCCCCTTTGGTATCAGGGTAAAGACTGGCTATGAAGAATACTGCTTGCTCTTATTTCACTATATAATCTTGGACAGGACATCTCATTTCATTCTCTTGTAAAACACTCCTTAAAAGCAAGAACTCTATTTGTTATGTTGACATACATAGCTGGAAAATGTTCTAATATCTGACTAATAATGGTACCTTGGTGAGGCTGTATCTTAGGGAATTCAAATCCTGTCTTTGGAAAATTACTTTTTATAGGTTAAATATCAAGAATTGTCTATTTTGAAATTGTGTTTATGTTCAGTTTTCTCTCTGGAATACTGAAATGAAGCTCTATAACTTACATATCTTTTAAGCATTTAGTACAAAGTCAATCATTCCTAAATAAATAAAAAGGTAAATCCAGTGACCTGTTAGCTTGGGAACGAGTAGCTGAAGTCAGACATGTTGGCTGAAGTAATGTAAACACTGCAGAGAAATGAACAATTCTCTGATAATATTTGGATAATACTCCATCAGTAGGGTTGTAACTCAGATATGAAGGTAATGCAAGGCAAATATAATACATCTTTTCTACACATGAACTTGATAATAAGGTTTTAAAGTTGGTCGTTTGTTGCCTGTGTGTATTGGTGATTTGGGGTTTGTCCTGCTCTGTGCTGTGGAACAATGAGCTCATTGCAGAGGGATGGAGAGTGAGCAAAGGAGGCCCAGGTGAATCTGCTTTGTGTGTGTCGATCTGCAGAGCTATAATTTCCTTGCTTTAAAGAGATTACTTGTAGCCTTTATCTTGGCGCCACTTGCAACAGACCCTAATAATGCAAGGACCAGAGCAAATTGTAATTTCTTCAATTTCAAATCTTGTTTTGGATTAGTATATTCTCTGCATGGTTACTAGAGCCTTTGTGCCATCCTTACAGGTATTATCTTGCTGATCTGTTAAAACATTTACATTTCTTGACATTAGATGTGTCTGTCAAGTGAAGAAGCATAGTGGTTATATTTTCCCTTCTGGTAGAAAGTTAATAATCCATCCCCACCTAGAGGAAGTTCTGCCTGAATGTTGGAAGGGCACCTCTTCTGAGCTGAGCTAACACAGTGGTTAATCGATGTGCTGTTAGAAGTTTTGGTGAAATCAGAATAGATTTCCCATTAACTCCTCTGTATTCTTTCATGCTTGGCTTTAGAAATGACAGTGATTTTGATCACAAAAGTAATTGAAGATCTGGTTTTTTACTGAGGATACTTTCATAGCAGTATCTCCAGTAGCTCATCTTTAATCTTTATTCTTGGAAGCAAAGTATACTCTGCAATGAAAATAAGTATTCTAAGATTTAAAGCTTCTCAAGCCCTGTGAGTTGGGGATGGAGTGAAAATACGATAAACGTGTCTTACAATACAAGCAGCAGTTTGGAGTGGTTGCATTTTGAACCCTGAAAATTCAAACGGCTGTTGAATGGGTGATGAGTCAAACTCTATGTATTTCCATCCGAAGAAAAAGAATGTCAGTGTGCCTGAAGACCTTTCTGACCTCTGTGGGAACTGATGGTTTGAGCTATCATTGTGCATATTGTTTCCGTGTGTCTGAAGCTGAGGATCTGCCTCAGCCTTAAGTAGCCACGGCTGGACTTTTGCAGCGATTCGTCAAGTTCTGTTGGATGGACGTCACTTCTGCAGCAGTTGCTTCTGTCAGTAAGAGTCATGATGGGGATTGTTTCAGAATGACAGAAATTGAGAAGTGTGTTTGTGTTAGGACTGCCTTAACAGCCAGTTCGCGGGCTGTAGACACGATGTGTACAAATGTTAATAGGCCCTTGTTTATTACTCTAAACATTTACACTGTTTCGAAGTTGCAGCTGTTTGAAGTGCCTGCGCGTGTCTCTGTTACCCAAGATTGTAATTGTACTTTTAATGACCTAAACTGGATATGTCTACAGCCTGTCACTACGTTATTTGAAGAAACAGGGTTTCAAGGGGAGGCTTAAAACACTTCAAAATAAAAGGGTATCTCTTTTTCTGCGTGTAAGAGAAGTAAGATTATTTTTACTCTCTGTGAATGAGTGACTTGAATTAGCAAGCATCAGAAGTGTTATTGTAAGAGGAGAAATACTCTGCCTGAAGGTAACTTGGAACCATTAATTCTTTGGTAAGAGATGTGGAGTGGTTTTGGCTTTGTTTTGTTTCTTTTTTTATACTGAGAAATAATAACATAGCAGAGACATCAGAAACAGTTGATCAATCTTTGTAAGCAAGTGCCAAAATTAATGGACAATACTATGGTAACCTTGCCTTTTCCCTGTAGCAGAACTACTGAGTAGCTGCTTTGCAAAGGTTGCTCTGGATTGGATGAAAGAAGGCTGCATGGGGGATAAAATGAGCAAAAAGGTCGTGTGGCACCATTTTACCATTTTCTTGCTCTTGTTTACCAACTCTTTGTGTTGTGAAGCATGTAAACTAATTACAGAAATTGAGATGTTGCTGTTCTTGTCTGTCTGTCTGTCTATCTATCTATCTATCTTCGAACCAAAATAAAAGAGGGACAGTTAGTTATTAAAAGAGAGGGGAAAGGAATTCTGCCAGGTGAAGCATAAGAAAAGCAATGGGTGAGGAGGTTCTCTGTTTATGGCAGAGAGTTTCAAGAAGGACAGTTCCCAAGGTGCAAACAACCACAAGCATGAAAAGACAGTGTACAGTTTTGTTTTGCTAGGTTGATTTATTAAGGAAGCAAAGCTTTCAATGCTACACCTGCCACCCTTTCCTCCCCTCTCCTGTCTGTACCTTTGAATTTGTTGGGCAGTTGCAGTTTTCATGCTGATACGAGTTTTGGCAGAAGGGAGAGGGAAGAGCTGCCTAAATCAGTTGTGTTATGTGACTCAAGGGAATTAAGGGACACAAACATTATGAATGGCCCAACTACAGGAAAAAGTGCTGTCGCAGCTTCTGTGTATTTAGATGTCAAAGTCAACTGTCTTGCATGCAGCAGTACAGGGAAACAGTTTCATTAGTTTTGCTACTCACAAAATGACTTCTTAGAAGGAAAAAGAACCCCAACCTCCAGGTTGGAGCAAAAAAATTTCCTTTTCTTTGTCTCTGCTTTGAACACTGATGTGTGGAACAGCATTAGAGAAAAATATGTGCATAAAATTCTTCTTCCTCCTAAGTTTATTAGTACCTGAATGACTAGAAATATCCATTCTTCTAAAATGCTGCCTTTGAAAAATTGTGTCTTCAGATGCTCACTGTTGTTTATTTGATTACTGTGAGTCCCACTTGGCATGTGTAATGAAGCAGATTGTTCAGGAGAGGTGAGCACCTTTGAGGACCTGCACCTCAATTAATCTGCTTTACCAGGTCCTAGATATCTAGTTGTTATGGAGAGAGTAAGAACAAAGGGATCTGTTTGATTATTAAACCATGTCTCCAGATGTTCTTCTTGCAATTTTAATTACCTTCTGCTTTTTCTTAATTTCTAGAGATCCTATAAAAGATTTGGTGTTCTTCAAGGACAAAACAATTTCCAAGTACAAACACATTCACAACTTAAATGTTAGAGTATCAAATTTTGTTATTCCAGGCAAAATCCTTATTTCTATCTAAAACTCTGAACTCTGCTGTCTGCAGAATGACTCATGCAAGGAAAGTGTCCTTAAATTGCAGATTTTAAATGAATGATAATGTTGTGTAAGGAGAGATCTTTAGAAAAAAGTTAGCTCTGTCTGCAGCCAACTGAAGCTCATGCTGCTGTGAAAAGGGGTAACTTCATGCTTCTCTTTGATTACATCTTTCTGCTTCTTATGTAAGCATTAATATTCCTGCTGAGATTTGAAAAGTATCAACAGGAACATATCTCCCCACCTCCCAGCCAACTTTTTTTTTGAAACTAGCTCAGTTTCCTCGAATTACTTCACTTGCATAAGTCTCCTGCTGATCCAAAGGAGTTGGCAGCATGAGCAGGTGGAGGGAGGAAAAGCAAATTGTTAGTTTTAGAACTGGTGCAGACTTAGTTTTCCACAGCTTTAATGTAAAACAACATCCCCATTAAACTGGTGCAGCTTTTATTCTAGGATGACTCAGGATTTCACCCTGCATAAGGTGCAAAACTGCCTTTGTCATTGGCATGACCTGTATCTGATCCAAGACATAATTATTCTTATTGACATCAGTGGAATTGCGTGTGAGATTTTGCACCTGCAAATTGCCTTTTTATAACTCAATTTGTGAATGCTAATAAAATTAAACCAGTGGAAAAACCAGCAGTGATTATTATTTTATCCTTAAAAAATGCGATCTTGGAGTTGATTTTAATGGTGATGCTCTGAAATATCTTTCTTTCAATGTGAGTTATTCTCTCTGTATTAAAATTTTAAAATATAGTTTGTATAATAAAGAGATTTTGAATTTTTAAGGAATAAATTTTCTGTTCAAGTCTTGTTTTGAAATGTGAAAATGTAAGCCTTATGACCATACTAAACTCTTTCAGCACACTAAAAAATCTGCAGTGAAAACCATTTTTTTGAAAGGAAAGCAGTCTTTTTGCAAACCTTAGAATATTAATTTTATTATAATGTATTTTTGTTGTTGCTTGATATTGCCTACGTGAAAGCATTTAAGTTGGAAAAGACCCTTTAAATAACATAGTTCAACAACTGTCCCAACACTCAGCCCACCATTAAAACATTTTAGGGTTAGTTATGGGTTTTTGAAGACCAGAAACAAACTCTGATTACCTGTTCCTGCTGCTTGCCTTCTGCAGGCTGTAGGGTAACTGAATTAAGTGCTGTTTGAGTTGAACATGTGCTTTAGAAAACATCTCTCCATTGTGAAACCTCTTCCATTGACTCAAAGTCCATTATAGACTTTGAATACTTTTCCATTCCTTAGGTAGCACCACAGTTTTTCTATAACCAGTAGCAACAAATGCATAATCCCCCTAAACCACAAACCCCACCCTACCTTATTTTTTGTCTGTTTTAGTTACCCTGTTTTCTCATGTTCTGAGACAGGCCTTCATTGCAGAACCTTTAGCGAGGGAGGTCTCTGTTCCCTGTGTAGGTGGACATATGGTCACCTTTTCCTCACTGAGAATAGAGAGGAATGTTCTTTGAGCCATCTCCACATAAACCAACCTTTTTCCATCCTTGATTGCTGTCTTGGTTTATAGCCTTCTCTATTTTATCAGTGTTCTTGAGCTATGAGTGCCAGAACTGGATGCTTGTCTTTTGGTAGTGTTTTAAGTGGTGAGGTGTAGGCACAGAGTGACTTCTCCCTCGTTGCTGGGTGTCCTGCTGTGTGCAGCTGCAGAGAGTGCTGCTAGCTCGCACCAGGATTTGCTACTTCACAAGTCTTCTTGGAGTTGACTGGATCCTCAGTACCAAGGCCTGGCTTTTCTCAAAGTACTCTGAGAACTGAATGCAGGCTCCCCTGTCCAGAGTGATATTTGGTGGTGGGGCCCCAAACATGTGTGCGATGTGTGGGATGGAGCTATGCCCTTGTAAAAAACACCCCTCTGTCCCCATCAAGCAGCAGATACTTAACCATGTGCAGTGTCCCTTCCTGTGTGTAAGTCTGGGAGCATTTGTAAGAGTGAATCCAAATGCGAGTTAGTCAAAGGGTTTGTGGGTTCTGGAGTCTGGTTTGTTTGCAGGCTTGGCAGTTCCTTACTTGGGTAAGAAAGTGTGGGAACAGCTGGCTGGTGCCCCTGCCATCCCTTCAGACAGCAGCAAAGGCTGGTGGCCATAGCTTTGGGTGTGCAAAAAGCTCAGCTGTATCAGTGTGGGCCATTGACTTAAGAGTTGGACTCGATGATCCTTGTGGATCCCTTCCAACTCAGAATAGTCTGAGATTCTGGGATTCTGTGAATGCATGCTTGCCTATCCATGAATGATACACAAATGCCTGTACAGGTTAGAGCATTTAATATTGATTATGTTTTAAATTTAATTTGGCAAATAAATAGTCTTGCCTTGTGTTTCTCCTACTTCCTCTAATCAAAAAGAAGGCCTGAATATCATATTTGGAATGGCATTTACCATAGTTCATGTCATCTTTTTAAAATGAGTATGAGTAGTTTTTGAGGGATCAGTCTATCACACTGTAATAGAAATTGATTTAATTGTATCGAAATGTAGGCAGAAAAGGTAGGAGGTAATATGAGGCACTACAGGAATATCCTTGGGATATTCTTACACATACTAACAAATGCTTGTGAAAAAAGACCTTACTTTAAAACACTGCTACACAGACAGTAAAAATGCACTGGAAAACTCATGCATTATTGAAGAATAACGATCTGTGAAGGCCTCTGAAATTCTTTATTATCTGCATAGTCTAGATTTGGAAAACATGCTACAAAGCTCATGTAGGGAGGAATAAAGAATGATGATATGATACCTGAAAACATGGGGCACTGCAGTGAATGGCATCTGTGAACAGTAATAAAGGAAAACCAGTAAACTATAGGCAAAGGAGATGTTTTCTGGTGAGGTGGATGAGCAGTGGGAGTTTTCCAACCAGTGTTAGAGGTTGCCCTTTATATTCTTTAAAAACCTACTGAGTGGAGTAGCAGTGGCACTGATTTCAGACCTCCATGTGGATCAGGACCCTATTGAGAAATGTCAAAACACAGTTTGTTACTTGGTGTTCATTCACAAGGTGCAAGAACTGCCTTTGGCTTTGAAGTTTCCTCAACACAAAACCCCAAAGCTTTTAAGACTCCCCAAAAGTAATTTAGCTACCAGCTATAGAATATTCCAGGGTAAATATCTTAAACTTTCTGTTAGTGCAACAGCATTGTTCACAAAATGCATTCCCCTATAAAACCTCTTCCAAAATCTAGAGCTTATGTTACTCATCTGTAAGAAATGGATTCTGGGATCTGATTGAATCAATATTTTTATATTTCTTAGCAAAGACAGAAATGTGCTACTACCATAATCTGATGGCAAAGGCCCCAGTCTGTTCATGCTAGTGATGTTTAGAAACAAGCCAGCTGTAGAGTATTTCCAAGTTTTAAGCAGCACATACCTGATAATCATGATTCAGGCAGGGAGTTTTGAATCCAGGATATTCTAGGATTACCTGGCAACAGAACAAATGCTGAATTACTTAAAGATTGGATGCAGACTTGTAAAATGACACTCAATATCTACATTTTCTTATGGATTTCTTCCATATTTTATGTGCTTCAGTGTCTCGTCTGTAAAAAGGATATAACGCTTCCTGTTTAAAGAATTGAGGTGACCTATGACTGTAATCTCCAGGCACAACTAATAAGTTAAAATAAAACCTTAGAGGCTTCATTTCTTCCTGGAAGGTGATGAACACTATGGTATGAAGTGCTGTTGCCCACACATGAGTAAAATCACTTTCTCGTTAGATCAGGTGAACCAAAAACTTTCAGTCTGTATTATTGCAGAATAATATATTCTCTTATTCAGGAGACTCCATGATAAAAATAGTGCATTGGTTGTTGCTGGTAAGATTTTGTTTCAGAAGTAAGACCTCTAAAAACCTAACCCTTAACCTTGGATTAAATCTTACAAACAAAGTACTGTGATATGCTGCAGTACTTAATGGATATTTTGAAGAGTTACTGCTCCACTTGTGGCAATAGAGTGTTCTGTATTAGTCATTGCATTCCTATGCCAGTATCGAAGAGTCATGGATCCCTAATTTGCAGGTTGATTGTGTTAATATTATTACAGAACTGTGAATCTGGATTCACAGTCTTAAAATGTAGGGGGTTTTATTATTGATGTGCACTTTTATGCACAGATTTATGTTTGTTACCATGTGTTTGAGTTTTTAGCTAGTTCTCTGTTATCTGGAAGGCTAATAACTTGCCTCCAATGCAAAAATGGATCATGTCGAGTATGGTTTGGGACTGAAGAACTGTCAGAAGTGTCACAAAAGGACCAGATTTTAACTGTGTACATTACCAATTGTGGCAGTAAAATGTGAGCAGCAGTGATTTTGGTCAGAGTCCTGGGAGGAGAGCTGGGGATAGTTATGTCTCTAAATGTGCTGGGGAGCTTTGCAGGAACTTTGTTCAAGATATAAGTTAACCATGAGGCATTGTGGAAAGGAAGACAAATGGGCTTCATTGATTGCCACCCACAATCTGAGGACAGAGATAAATTAGTCAGAAAAATACCTTGCTAGTCATGCTGCAGTTTAAAATACTTTCCTTTTTGTAATAGATAGAAGTGACTAGAGTATGGCAAGTTTAATTTGCTTGTTAATGCATCTCAGCTTTCAAAACTCAAGAAAACTTTGATGCATTCTGACTTGTGCAAAGGAAGTCTTTGATAGTTCCAGCTTTATTAGTAAAACTGAAATCCTGATTAATCCAACTGTAGGATAATTTGCACCCTTAATTGTCCTTTCTTTTTTAATCTTTAGTGTAAGAGTGTGCATATGTAAAAGTATGTATTTCTCACAATGAAAATCCAAACCAAATGCAAAATAGGTCAAAAATTGTGTTTGTGTGCAAGCCCAGTTGATGCAGCTGCTTTGGAGGATGCCTGATAATCAAATGTGAGTGTGGTATATGCAAGTACCAAAGCAGTTATGAGGAGGAGGGACATGAACTGTGTGTTTCATAGGAAGTATCACATGGCTGCTTTAATGAAGCTGCTTTTGGAATTCTCTTGTTGTCAGCACATCTGTTTTGTTTGCTGCCTAAGTCAGCTGAGGCTTTTCCAATAGGTAACTTAAGACAAAACCTTGAACAGGAGCTGGAAGGTGGTCCTGAAAAATGAAAAATACTGAACAAACAAATGGCTGCTTTTGAAAACATAGATTTGCACTTGTGTGACAGCTGTAATAGCACGTTAAGACCAGTTTGTTAGAAAATATTTTTGCAGATGTTTTCAAAAACCCAGTGCTGATATAAGTATTAAATTCATAACATGTATACTTAAGATCCATTCCCTCAGTCCACCAGTATTTGTGGTAGTGTAGCACTTTGTAGGAATGAGCATCTATTTCAAACTGAAAGTGGCACCATTTTTGTAGAGATTTTAATTTTCAAACTGCTTGTACTATTTTAACTTTCACAGGGAAAACCCCCCAATCTGTATTCAAGGAAGTACTTACCTCTGCACATCTGTATGTCACTCCCTATCTGGATGTCTTCTTTAAGCACTGGCAGCCAGTTGTCACAGTGGCCTTGAGAAACACACCTTTATTTTTTGAGCTGTTTCACACATAGGAAACCTAAAGCTGTGCTGTTGTCTAAGGTAACATAACAAATAAGTGACTGAATTGAAATGGAAGCTTGGGAGTAAATACAATTTTTTGTAATTTTATCTCAGTCCATGTGTTGGGGAGACTGAATTGTCTTCAATTTGTGTGTTCTTTTTCTGCAAATATACAATATGGTTTGAAGTTCTTTGTTTTCTCAGGGACCTTTGCTGTGTAACATAATTGGATGCAGGAGAAAATATGAAGTTAATGTGTTTATTATTCAGGTGCGGATACGGAGCTGGGGAGTTTTGCAATGATATTTTCCACTATTGCAAACACATAGTGCATGTCATTCAATCAGTATATGGGGGGCCTCTCTTAATGCAGGCATAAGTACCAAAATAGGTTAGAGGTTGATGAATATTTACAGAATTGATCTTGAAAGGTGGACCCAGCACATTAAAGCTGGACTGAGTTTGTAGTTGATCTATTATTTTTTTTTTAAGGAAGGTGGGAATGGTGGTGGAGACAAGGAATAAGCAAATCACAGCTTAATATACTGAGTTCACAAAAGGTGTTCATGAACAGGAACAATGCTGGATTAATTTATTTTCAATTTTATGTACATCCTTGAAGTGTACTTACTGTATGCATTCAGAAATCAGTTCTCTAGCATGTATCTCTGAAGTGACAGACATCTGAATGTAAGCTGAATATTCCTTTAAAGTTAGAATTAGGTTTTCTAATTTAGATTGACTGCAATTCTAGGTAGCAATTGGACTGGAAAGCAGAGCCAGTGTCTGTTAGCTTCTCTGGGAATGATGAATGCTTCCAAGGTTACACTGAAATGGAATTTGAGAACATCTTCCTTTGAATTTTTCCTTTTAGTTGTCTAGGTAGTTTCGAGGTCATGCTCAATAAAGATCTTATAAAGCCTTACCTATTATTCATAAAAAACCTTGTGGTTGAAGTTCTTGCCTACTAAGGAGCGTTCTTTTTAAAGAGTATTATCAGTTCTTTTTGACACATCACGTGTAGCTGTTCACAGTCACTGTTTTTTATATCATCCTGATAATTGTGTCCTTTTATTTCCAGCTCTTAAAGAAAACTGAAGCAGATGAAGGACATGCTTAGTGTTAGTCCTTATTTGTGAATACAGCAATTGAGATTTAATCTCTTTCTGTGATGACCAAGGAGAGCATTGTGCAATGTGTGATGTTCTGCAAGTTTCCTATTGCCTTCATGTAATTCACTGATATGGAGGTGAATTATTGTGCTTCAAGGCTGGGAGAAACAAAACTAAAATATGCTAATTTTGGTGAGCATGAGCATAGTTGCACATAATCTTTAGTGGAAGAAATATTCTTTGTTGTTCTCATAGTTATGCCGTAGCAGGCTTAGACTTCTGTGTATCATATCTCTTATTCTGGTGCTACTTGAAGGCATTCTTTTTTGAATAAAACATTATTTGATGAAGGAAATTCTCAGGCATTCTACGTTAAGAAATAGTTTTTTTAAAAAAGCAGCAACTTTTGGGTTTTTCATTCCTTTTGAGAACTTTTTGTTTGTTTGGTTTGAACACAGCAGAAGTATTTAGGAGGCTGGTTCAGTTGGTGTTGAACTATAAGATAAAACATTATGCAAACTCATCCTCAGTATATCATATATTTAGCAAATATATGTGTCCTGATAATATAGTTTAAATGATAGGATGTCCTCGTTTTGTGCTACTGTTTTTAAGGACACCTGATCACCCTGGTTGAATTCTCCATTCTTCACATATTACATTCCTCTTGGGAGGATGTACTCACCTCATAGTTAGGATTATTCTGGTCTAAAAGGTTTTGTCATTGTTTCCATAGAAGAGTGGAAACTGCTGTGAAAAATCTGTATGGAAAGGCCTGTGAGCCTGCCAGCCATGGCTCTGAAGGGAATTACAGAACTGAGATCAGCAGGTTTGTGTGTGAGTGTTGCTGTGCAGGAAAAGCTGCATATTCTGGTCAGCACCAGGCACAACATGTTTCTTTTTTGTGCATATGCTCAGCAGTGTGTGCTGGTGATGTTGTTATAGGCTGCTTGAATCTGACCTGCTTGCTGCTGTAAATCTTAAGGGGGGAGTTTTTCATAACAGGTATGAGAATTTTGGAGGATATTGATAGGAACATAGAATGGTTTGGGCTGGAAGGGACCTTAAAGGTCATCCAGCTCCAACACCCCACCACGAGCAGGGACATCTTCCACTAGAGCAGGTTACTCAGAGCCCCATCTAGCCTGGCCTTGAGCAGGTTCAGAGGAGGGTAGTCACAACCTCTCTGGGCAACAATTGTCTGTATTTAAGACTATCAGAAGTATTTTTAGGGGTTTTTCCACCCCTAATTTTGAATTGTACTTAGTCTGGATTCGTATGTGCAGTTCTTCAGGGTCTTGTGTGTGTGTATTTTTGACTCTTAAATTATTGGCTCAAGCAGCAAAGAGAGAATTGCATACCTGTGTGTATATGCCTGATGTCTGCAGATCAGAAATACTATGTATTTGCTCGTCTAATTAATCATGCTGAGGTTTTGGGAGGGGGAAAGAGACTTCTTGAGAAAGTAATTTTCAGAAGCTTTATAGATAATGAACTTAGTTGAGAGGGTCCATGTACTTGCAGAAGTATTTGCTCGAGGCAGGATTTGAAAGAAACACTCTCTAAGGAGGTCACTCTGTGCAAAGTAAGGAGTGTTGTAGAAACAGGTGAAATTTGAGGACATCCACGAAATAAAATTTGGGGGTTGTGGTTGATTCAAGATGGGAAGCATCTCTTGATTTTGGGGACAGATTCACTTTTATGAAGGCATACACCATCACGGACTTATCTATAGTTTTAGGATAAAAAATTAATACAAATATTTTATTAATAACTTAATCATCAATAAAACATTTAACATTAATGTAGCGAGAACTAAAATGACATTAAATTTATATTTTTTCGATTAAATTAATATTTATGGTATAACCAGGAATAAGAAGGCTGTTCATAATTTTGCATTTGCAAATAGACTTCAGGCCTGACTCAGTTGCTGTAGTCTTAACATGATATAATTAATCTCTTTCACCTAATGAACTGTTGGGGACAGTATTTATCTTCCTGGTACATTTAGAATCAAGCTGTTAAGGTGTTGTCTCATGCTAAGAATGTCTTCATTATACAAACAGTCCTCCTAGGTATGAATTTAATTACATTAGTATGGCACTCAGAAGGGAAAATAATTATTAACTCTCTGCTTTTAGTTAGGGTTGTGGTTTGAAATATTTTCCTTGAATTAGAGATGTCCAAGGTAATGTTCTCCTTAGGCATGTTTTATGCATGGGAAGAAAGGGAAATGCTTTTGTCCAAGTAGAATTCCCTATCCTCTCTTAAAATATTTTTAACTTATGCTCGTCAGAGGCTTCTTGAGAAAAGGAAGAAATGCTATTATGAAATCTCTGTGAGCTTTGCTGTGTTTGGATGCAGAACAGAAATTAGAATTTTATTATGGAACAAAATGGGCACTTGAAAAATACAACAATAACTGGACTACAGTGTGTGACCATTATTTTGGAGTAGTTGGGTTTTGAATTTATGCTGAAGAGCACAGAAGGAAAAATGTTCAGAGTGAATGTTGGTTTTTGATGCATAGTTAAATGCTGAGGGTGAAGAGGAAAGAAATTGAGTAAGTGTGGTGTTTTTCTGTACAATTAATATAAAATGTGAATATTTGATTCTGTGCCTGTCTAAGCCTGTTTCTGTTGCTTCATTGAACAAATGAAGCATCTTATCAATTCTCTTTCTAATTCCAGTAAACCTCCAGTGTCTACATTACTCAGTAGTGGTATCTGTATTTGTCAGGAATGTCTGAAGTTATTGCTGTCATGGGAGACACTTATTTCTCAGCCAGTATTTTCTGTTATTGGTACCAGACGTAACTCGATGTTCTAGGAATTGAGCAATAGTATTTTGTAAGTGTTCAAAAATGTTATCAAGGTGCATTTATTTTCTGATTTAGAGAGGCCAGGACCATATCTGAAGCAGAATTCTGCTGTTTGTGTCATCTGGACTGAATTTGCGGGATTGTATGAGTAGAAAGACCTTTTGTATTTGATAATTTGGCAAGTGCATCTGACCAACAAGTATCAGCAGTTAAAGCATCAAAACAAGATGTTTTTAATTATACATACTAGGCCATTTTTGATTGAAATGTGTAGTCACTGAACATCTTCCAAGGATTTCAAGGTTTTTTTTGCATTGAGGGAGGAAAACAACAAAGCAAACAGGTAGAAAAGTGATGTTTAGGAAGACCAACAGATTTGAACAGCTTTCCTTTGTTACATATATATTTGTACTTTGGGTTCTGCTGTCTCTATTCTGGAACTGCCAGTTTTAGCAGGAGTCTCCACTCTAAGGGGCCTCATTCTGTTTGGAAGAATTCCATTGAGGGGGATTGCTCTGTCCAGCTCCAAGACTGAGGGAAGGTCTTTGCAAGAGTCCTGTGACCCTCCAGCACTTCAGTCAGCCTTTCAGAGGGATAGACTTTCCCCATCTGGGCCTCAGAAAAAGCTGTACTTTATTTTCTTCTGGACAAAAAGCCTCAGGCAGGGCTTTACATGTGCTGGGTTTATATTGTTTCCATCCACACCAGTTTTACACTCAAGGCATCATATACAGCCCAGGCTGCAGTGGTTGACACTCGGTCTGCATTAATTCCCTGCTCCCAGTTATTATTCTTATAAGAACAGCTTTATTCTGTGTAACCTGTGGGTGATTTACATGTAGAGCTTTATTCACTTGCCTAACATTCCTCTGGATAAATGCTGAATTTCTCACAGAAACAGAGAAGTTTGCATGTTTTCAAGTAGTTTATTTATCTTTTCCTGCTCGTTTGACTGGAAATTCAGAGCAGTGTATCAAACTCCTATGAACTGTTAATAGTTGGATTATATTAGAATCTGACTGTTCAAAGTGGAGCCTGAGAGAGTGGGGTGATCTGGGGGAATTGAAGCTCAGTATTTGATGCTAAAGTCTGGTTTTGTTTCTTCCTGAGACATCAAATCTTAGGGAAAAGCAATTTAAAGCAAATAAGTGCCCAACAATCAATACATATGAGATCATCATGGAATTAGAGGGAAAAAAGTTTAAAACAATCAATCAAAAAACTCCCTTGCAAAATAGTAATCAAATTGATTTCTTTTAAAGCTCTGAAGTGAGTATTTAGTAATTGTCCCTATTTAAAAACTGCCGTGTGATGGTTTGAGAATTTCATTTCTATGAAAAATGCCTTAGAGGTTTTCTTACGGCCTCTACAATAAATTATGTGCTCTCTTTTCCTGTCTCTCTTACTGCTGTATAAATCAGCAGAGAAGTTATGAATTTGTTTTGTATTGCTGTGTTGCACATTTGCTGATGAAAGAGCTTATCATATCATAAATAGATTTAATTGCATAATCTAATGGGAGAGAGGAGGTGGACTGAACAAAGGGAGGAAATGTCAATAACACCAGAAATTAACAGATGAGAGGAGTCAAAGTTTTGTTACTAAGTTATAGCAGAAATTCAGTGCTTATGAAATGCAGAAACAAAGAGCTATTTTGTTTTTCCTTTACCTTAAATAATAATTCTAAATGACAACTTATAAATAAGGAAAAATGTATAAATTGCAGAAGACTTGGCAGCACTCTCCATAGCAGAGCTAAAACTTTACTGATCTATGAGTTCATTTCTTGCTTCAACTACTGCAATTTTGTGGTTTGACATGTCTCTAGTGTGTATAAGTGCAGAAATAAAATGCTTTGCTTTGTTTATAACTTGGATTTCCATCAGCTGCCTGTGAATCTCATCTGAAGACTCATGCTCACCTCAGTTATCTCCTAAGGAGGAGGAAAAGAGACTGTGGAGACCCACACGAGCTCTATTTTAATTTCAGTTCCTCACAATTTAGGAGACTGACAGTAATCTTTAGATTATTTCTAACCTCTAAACCTGGAGCTACAAGTCTTGTGTGTGTTGATCGATCGATCTGTCTGTCTATCTGTCTGTCTGTCTATCTATCTGTCTGTCTATCTATCTGTCTATCTGTCTATCCAACCAACCAACCAACCAGCCAACCAACCAACCAACCAAGTTCTGTGATACTGGAATGTGCTCACTCTTGGATAAAAGTTTCCAGCTATGAAACACCAGCTCACTGATAATGGTCTTTCTCCACCAGTGCAGGGCAGTTTGAGCAAACTGATAGGTTTAAGTATTGACTGAGCTATTACTGTAGGTTTAAGATAAAACTAATTACTTAAATTATCAATAGGAGAAAATAAGAAGGATTTGAAAAGTATGTTTCCAATTTATAATGCTCCAGTTATCAGCAAAGTTAATTTCTTTTTTTAGATTACTTTTCTTCTCTAGTTGAACATTGCAGTTGCCTGAAACTTCTGAATAGTTTTAATCCTGAACAACAGGGTAAGGAGGTAACTCTGAGCCTTATGGAGGAGGGAGCAGGGAGTTCTAACTTACCAAAATAACCTCCCAAAACAAAAAAACCCCAACAACACTGAGAGTGAAAATTAGATACTAGAACTGTGAAGTTTGAATGAACATAAATGTTGAAGTTTCTTTTATTTTTTCTATTATGTTTCATCCTTCCTAGGACATTATTGGCCCTTGCATTAGAGATTTCAAATAGCTATTATTGTTGTATTTGTTGTTGAATAAATCACAATTATTGGCTCTTCTGATATGTTAATTTATAGTTGTCATTTGCAGAGTATTGTAATTTTCTGCTATATAAATGCGACCTTTTAAAATTACAATGTTCTTTTGCCTCAAGTTGTGGATTTTTGTCTTAACATGAAACCTCTTGATGACTGTATTTTTTCGTATGTATTTATTTATTTTTTCAAGGGCTTTGATTTCTTTCTGCTGACTTGCTTGCCTCCACTATTCTGGCAAATTGGGATTAATTAAGAAGGTAGGCAAGTTGGGATTAATTAAAAAGGCATGCCTGTAAAGCAACAGGGATTTGAACTAGTTAAAAGGTGATGTCTTGCATATAAAAGGAGAATATTTCTAAAGCAGATAGATCTGTATATATGTGGGAGTGTTTGTATCTCCCTGTATATCTAGGTGTGTATATGAAAATATACTTGAAAACAGAATTTTCCAGAGTGTAAGGGAAAGTACAGTTTCTGTGCTGTTGATATTTGACTTGAAGCAGCTGCACAAGAACTGCAAACCTTCTCTCTTACCTGGCTTTGGTGCCTCTAATCGTTGTGCTGCCAAATGGGAATGAGGAGTAGGGAGAGTTTCATCATCTCCTTATGGGATGGTATTTTAATACAAAATCACTGCCACAGCATTTCCCTGAGCTGTGTTCCCAGAGTGCCAGTCAAGATCTCCAAGGAGTTAGGCAGGGAGATTCATGTGTCTGTGTAGACGTGACATCCAACTTCATCCCAGAGATTGCCCCTTGGATGAGTCCCTGGAAGCACAGCTGCCCAAGAGTTCCCAGGCTGCAGGGTGGGAAAAATTGAGGTGGCTGTGAAGAACAACTGTGGGCAGGACTGGACAGCAAGGCCAAGCATTTTGAAGTGCAATTTAGGCTTGAATACTGCTCTTACCCTGCTGCAGTCTACATGCTACTTTCATCCCTCCAGTTTTCAGTCTGATGTTACCAGCCAGAGTGATTAAAATTGTTGGCTGGTGACATCTCTGCAGGGGGTTCATCTCTTCCCTAATTTTTCTTCTCTGCTCCCCAACCCTTGCAGGATTACTACAGTAGCCCACGTATGCTATTTTAGGGGCAAAGGCACTTGTTTGCAGGGATCTAAAAATTTTGTGAAAACATAGCATAATGCTTTTGGGTTTGGTTTTTTGTTGTTGTTTTTTTTTTTAAATTATTGAGTTAGAATGAGTTCCCAGCTATCTATGTTATATTTAGGGACTGTTTTTCAGGGAGGGGGTATTATGTGTTTATAAAAATAAATAAAGGACAAATCCCCACCTCAAGCTCCTGCAATCGCCTCTGTTTGAAACTTGAGCAGGTATTGCTCAAAAGCATGGCTTTGTATACAGCATTTAAATAAAAGGATGCTTATTAAACTCTTTCTGCTGTACTCCCTGACTCTGTGGAGTGGAATGGCAGTATTGTGTAACTAAATGTGTCACAAATGCATTCAGAGCATCTTGAATCTCATATTTCTGACTACCTGAATTTACAGTGTTACTCTAAATTTGTTCTTGCAGTCTCTGATACATGCCTATTTTTGTGTGCATAGTCACTTAGCTAGACAAGCTGTTTTCTCTCCATTTACTTTTCCTTTTCCTCTTTTTACATGCAGAGTGCCATATTTTTACCTCTTACTTCATTCTGCTGGGATAAGCAAGTGTCTTCTTACTAGGCTCTTACTGCTTTTAGTCCTTCAAGCAGCATTCTCTGTTCATGTTGCAGTTTAATCTTTGCTGTTCTGTTCCCTGGATGTGGCTTTGCTGTCTCCTGTGCTGTGATGCTGTTTCTGCCTCACTGCTCTGGAAATGCCACATCTGGATCACTGCCTGATCCCTGGAAATCCCACACTGCAGGATCATCTCTCTCTTTCTGAAAGTGTTCCATGGGTGGCATATAGTCATTCTGCTGCTGTTTTAATTATTTCCTTCTACAGTGGACTAGTTAAAATTATTCCCCTGATTTCTAAGTGCACAACTTTACAGACTAAATTAGTAAATTTAATCTCTGTTTTGTTAGCCCAGCATTCACATTATCTAGTTCTTTGTGTGGGATAGATTTATCTCTACTAGTATGAACAACTTCATGCCATCAATAAATTAAATCAGCACATTTGTGCCATCATTATTCAGTATGTTTTTAAGGCCAACTTTCAACTACCTGTACTATACAGTGTTATTTGCCATGCAAGGTTAGATTTTTTTTCTTGTGGACAGCCTGTTGGTCACATTTCTGTCTGACTTGTTACTTCCATTGTAGTTCTCATATTAACTTGGTCTCCAGCTTTAAATAATTGCACAGCTTATCATGGAGCCTTCTTATAATGACAATTTTCTTTATAGTTCCTTTATCAAAGATAGTGGGTCATGTTAATAAATTTATGATGCATTTTATTCTGCTTTCCCCTCACATCCATATTTTTAGATTAAATTAAGAGTATAGAATAATGAGAAGCTAAACTATTAGGTTCTATTATTTCTGAGTAATTATTCTTTTTTTTTTGCATTAAATTCCAGTATAATATTTGCTAGAATATGACAAATGCTATAATTTAATACATTTAATAAAGTGCCTGCTGCTTAACTTAGAACTTAATGTATTGGTTCTATTTTTTCTCTAGGGTTCTAGTGTAGAGATTCTTTTCTCTGTAGGACAATAAGTTCTTTGAATTTTGCTACTAGTAAAAATATGATATTATCCAACCCTATACACTTCATTCCATGAGCTGTCTTGCTTTAACAAGGTGATACTTTACATCATCATCCTGAGTGAAAGCCTTCAAATATTTTCTTTATTTTGTTATCTTTAATTTCTGTTGTCTCAGGCTTCCTGATGTTTTTGCCATTTGTTTGACTAGTTTGTAGTTTTACATATATACGTATATATATATATATACACACACACACACACACATACATACATATATATATGCATTCACACAAACACATGATCTAACAAATTTCCTTATCTGAGAACATTGTTATTTTTTAAGAATTTATTCAAGAACTGGTTGCTCTAGTATTATTGGGGTTATACATTACAGCTCAGATGCTTTGGTTTTGTGGCTGATTGCCTTGTCTTGTATATACATTCCTTAAAAAAATAAAGTGGAATTAGAACAAGTGGTATTAATGACCAAATTACAAATTATAATCACATTATCTCAGTTTGTCTTTTAAGATGTAATTAGATATTAAGTAATATAAGGCTTGTTTAGAGTTCTTAGTTATTTTAGCCTCACGTAGAGTCTGGGCAGTATTTTAATTTTGACTTGTATTTCCACCTCATAAAGCAATTTTCATGTTGGCTCTAAGGTAAATAGCAGCAGATTAATCTCCCTTGCTTCGTAAAGTTCAACTATTTAGAAAAGAAAATTAATTCTGCTGAATAGTACTAGAAATGCACGTGTTCCATATTGCTTCCCTATTTGTTTTCTGTCAATTATCTTAATTATTAATTGCATAAAGGAAACTCTGAAATCCTTCATGGTTTCCGTGAACAGTGGCTGTCACTGAGAGCACGTTCTGACTGGCAATAACAAAGAAATAATATCTCATAACAAGTTTATGATCCCATGAAATGTATTTTGCAAAGTAGTTTGTAAAGATAAATTGTTTCTCTGCTTCTCTAGTTATTAAAGGTAACAATTTAATCAATGACTAATCATCTCAGATTACAGCTGGAGTGCTAATGAGTATGTGCAGCTGCTTTGGCTTTTCTATTATGTCCATATGGATACTCAAATTGATACTAGTACATAATGCACGTATATAATAGGCTTTCATCTTCTATGTTCTTTTTTCCCTGTAGTAGAAATGTAGTCACTGATGAAAAATTTAAATGTAAATATCTAAGACTTAAGCATCATACATCCTGGCTTAAAATGTGCTAATTGGTACCTCTTGGTACTTAGAATAATTATGCAATTTGCCCGGTATGAAGAGCCTCAGTGCTCTTATATGCTCCAGTAATGGCCTTATTGTTAAATACTCAGTACAACTGGTGCATCTGACTTAGTACCTCTGGTTGATATGGTGTCAAAATAACTGCTGCAGTTGTGTGGTGAAAAAAGATTTATGATGAATTCTATGACTTTTACCAAACCCCTCCCTAAACACCAATAATGTTTATACAGGAGAAGGTATTAAATCGTGTGTGTATCCAGCAGTGTCGTTCACAGGGACCTGATTGTCATGAACATCACTCTCTAGAAAATACAGAAATGAACCAAAAAAAAAAAAGGGAAAAATATGGGAAACCTCTAATGTATATAAATTACTAAAACATGTTTCTTCCCCTCCCCAGGCATATATTTTCTGCTTAGTAGCTTAAATTCCCTTCTGAAGATTGATGCTTTCTGTTATAATTGTCTTTATTTGCAGCTGAGCTAACCACTTCAGAGACAAGTCATTCAGCTACCTTTCCTCAGTTTTCTCAGTTGTCACCTAAAGGATCCCTCTTCACTCTTTTGGCATGTGCAAAGTTAGTTTTGTGTTTATACCACTCTTCTCTAATGAGTGCTAAAAACACTAATGAGGAGAATGTTCAGAAGGGCAGCTTACAAGCGTTGAAAGCCTCCCACCAGGTTTCTGAAGCTGGGCTTGCCCTGTGGTGCCTGTCAAACCCAGTCTTGTATCCCTGCAGGCCCGTGCCAGAGGGAACCCGCTCAGGGCATTGCTTGGGATGAGGGGAAGGAAAGGTGGCTGTGCATGTGTGTGGGGAATTACAGAGAATATGTGTTGGTGCTGGTGTTCTGTGGATTGTCTGGACAGGAAAAGCTCACTTTGGCAAGCACCTGCCACACTTGGGCCTCTTCCACACAGTGATCTTAGCCTGAATATGATTCTAAAGTGAGATTTTATTATGTGAGGAGTGGATGCATTCTTCTGTGAATTAATTTTATCATCAGTATATGATTAAAACAATAGTACAGTATTTGTACTTTCTTTGTAACTCTTGCAGATTTATACCAAAGAAACTGAGATGAGATCTATGTCTATTTTTAAGCTTAGTATAATTTTTTAGATCCGTTCAAGTTTTTATGATAGCACAAGGTATGTATTGACATTCAAGAAATATGAGTAAATACTTCCTTAAAGCTCACTTATCAACAGAAAGCTTTTTAAAGCAGCCCTGTCAGTTTAAATTCCCTAAAAGTATCATATGTAAAATGATACACATGTGCTATATAATCCCGTCTTTAGCAAATGGATTTGCAGCCTAAGAACTTCTGTGAATTGGAGCACTTGGATCCTTAGGCTTATTCAAGAAAAAGCATTTTAAAATTTAAAGGGATTAAAAAATTGTATTCCTAGTGATTTTGTAAGCAAAGATTTAGCTCATTTTGTGACTAAAGGCAAAAGCCGATATTAGGCTGGCAATTCCCAAACTTCAGACTGAAGAAGCAGCCTCAGTCTTGCATATTCAGGAAACCTTCAGACTTGGAGTTTGAAGAGTAGCTATATTATTAAGCTTGTTATTTGAAGGTGAGAAAATGAGACAAAATTAAACTGCACCAGGGTGGCTTTGTTGGTCAGAAGATGAAGCAAGTTTATTGTTGCTGTGGATCTGAGTCCACATTCCCCAAGGTGGTGGAGTGGTGCTTGACAGGAGGGTCCAGCTTGTGCCATGCTGGGCACTCGGAGCTCATGTCTGCCTTCCATTTACAAGAGAAAAATCAAGGAAAGAGGGACTCTGCTGTGGTTTTATTTGTCTGGGAGGCAGAGATGGTGCAAAATAACCTCTGTAGAAGACTGTGCCTTGTTCTGCCTCTGTCGGCTGGTAGTGTCTCATAACAGCCTGAGCTGTATCTGGTGCCTATTTTGGGGGGGAGTGCATATGTTAAAGTATAAATGCAGGTGTGGATGTTATGAACAGTAGACAAAAGTGAGCAAATTCATAGATGAAAGTAAAACTGTCCACAAGCACATGGTTTATGTACTTTATTGGAGTTAATTTATATATTGACAAAAACTAAGCTACCTCATGTTTTGATGAACACTTTTTCCCCTTTCACTTTTCCCCCTAAATAATTCGTTTATCAAAATAGCTATATTTTAAAATCCTAACTCTTAAACGTTTTTGCTCCTTAAGCAGTGAATGAAGCTTTCTAATTGTATAGTTTGAGATGCTGTAAATTATGTCTCGGAGTAATTTTCCTCTCTTTGGAATTTCTGTGGCTATTTTTTCTTTTTGGTAAAGAGTATACACCCATGGAGGTGTGTTAGAGGCTTTTTTTTCCGTTTTGAATAAAGCTTATTTTGGGGATGATTCAACAAGCCCTTTGGCTGTTTTTAGGCTGATGATAAATAACCCTCAGTTTCCTTACTAAAAAGCAAGCCAGGCTGGAATTAGTTTGAATTTTGCTTTAACGATGATATGTTCCAGTTTAATGACCTACTAACAGTCCTGTGCACAGTGCTGTCCTCAGAGAGCTGAGGTCAGGAGTGATTGAAGCTCAGATTAGTGCTTTAAGAGCAGCTTCTGGTGACTAATCAAAGGCAAAAAGATAAAAAAAAAGCTGTTTTGACTGTGGGGTGAGTGCTTAGAAGTGTACCCAGAAGTAGATCCTGAAAAGAGATTTGATATGTTTTATAGCTGAATGTACTGAATATTGGCCTTTCTGCTCTTGAACATTCCCTTCCCCCAGCCCTTAATCTCTTGTGCTGTTTTCAGCATTGCTGAGCAGATGCTTATGCCAGATAAGATGGAACAGAAGAGTAGCAATATCAGAAGCCCTGTCAGAAACCGAGGCTCATCCATGGCCGTAGTAATGTAGATTTTCCCCTGAAACAGCACTGAGTGTTTTTTGTCTGTAACTCTACTTGCGCTTGTTTCATTTGTAACATTTTTGGTTCTGGCGAGACCTTGGACTGGAAATGGTCGCAGTTGAAAGAAGGGTGTGTTATATATTGCAACAGTGTTGACAACATTTACGGTCAACTGAAAGTTTAAGGGAAGTTGTTTCTTTTCCTGTGACTTACTACTAATATTAAGCTATTAAGCTTGCATGAATTCAACTTTGGAATTATTTTCTTTACAAGAGGATATTTATTTATTCATTGACTGATTGATTGATCTGTATTGATAAGCACAGAATCAATTTTGATTGTCTAACATTGATGTGATGGAAACTTTACAGTCACAATGTGAGATAGTGGCACAAATGCCAAATTCTAGTCCACAAACTGAGAACTGAATAAAAGTAAGGTTAGGACTTTTGTTGTTGTGAGGGGTTTCTTTTGCTCTAGATTCTAAACCAGTTTTGAAATTCTCGATGAATGCTGCTTTCAGACCATGTCAGTAACACAGAATCTTTCAATAAATATTTAATGAATTTTCTCCAATAAAAATTAAGAATTTATTGCACTTTGTGTGGTTTCTAGGATTTAGAAGCAGGATTGATTTTATTAGTTTTCGTATCTACTCACTTATTTTTACCTGTAGGGAAACTTTCTGAAAAGCAAAACCAAGCTTCCAAAACATTGAAAAATAAATTATCTTTACTCCCAATTAAAAGTGAACAACAACAACAAAAGGTTTCACAGAATATGCTGAGTTGGAAGGGTCCCACAAGAATCATCCTTAAGAGTCAAACCCTGAGCCTGAGAGTGTTGTCCAAACACTTCTTGAGCTCTGTCAGCCTTGGTGCTGTGCCCACTGCCCTGGGGAGCCTGTTCAGAGCCCAACCACCCTCTAGGGAAGAGCCTTCTTGTAATACCCAGCCTGAACTTCCCCTGACACAACTTCAGGCCATTCCCTGTTTTAATTGATTTATTGATTTTATAGAAGGTACTTCTTATGTCAGTGAGTGCCTGTTGTTTGGGATAGTGGACTGGAAAGGTACTAAAGAAACCATCTAGTAGAGCAGGTAAGGTCATGTAGGCAAGGAAAGTAAATTTTATTTAAACAAATTAATTGCCATCCTAGCTGCAATAATATTTTCCTTCAGCTGAATAAATTTCTTTCAGATGTCTCTTTCTTCTGTATGCAAACCACTGCACTTCTTTCTGAATTTACTATGTATTCCAGTTTTGTTTAGGCCAATCACATGAAGCAATAGTTAACTCTGTATTTGTTGTATCTTCCAAAGGGCTTTTTGTAGGAATTCTACCATTGCCAGGAAATTTATTCTGCATTGACTGTTCAGTGGCTTGTTGAGTGAGGTGATACTTGATGGCATGTTTGCAAATAACAAAAGTATCTCTTGTGAACGATTCTGTTTCAGTCTGTAGTTGCTGAGAGTAGGGGAGGCTTGTCCCAGAGCATGGCTCATGGAGGGTGAGCTCCTGGTACTTCTATGGCATACAATTCAGGAAATCTGTGAGAAGGGGCAGCATCAACTCATCCTTCTCATCTTCCTAACCATTCAGCTGCATTGGAACAATTCTCTGCTCTAGTGCATTTTGCTACCTGAATCATCACTTCTCTAAGCCTTGGGGTCACTGCTTTTTCCTGACCCTATTTCAGAGTAATGGCTTGCCTTCTCATTTCTTTTCCTTTTCTTGTTTCCAACAGCCTAATTTACTGACTTTAGACTTCACTGTATGGCTTTGTTGATTCCTGCTGGATTTTTAACACTAAGCTGTGTATCAGTAGCTCCTCTCTGTGTACAGGGATAATTTCTGTTTGTACTGTCTTGATGAGGAGTAGTTCCTTGGGTCTAATCCGTTCTGCTTTGTGTTTGGACTGGGTGGGAATAGATCAGTAGCAGCTCTGAAAGCTTTTTATAGCTTAAGTTAGATCACCAGCCTCTGAGAGCTTGTTACTTAGGAGCAATCATAAGAATTTCTGCTCATGAATCATGGCCACACACTTTCTATAACCTCTCCCTGATGGGACACGGTGGCTGTGTGTCCCACATGCCTTGCTATATCCCTGTAAGGATAACATGAACAGGCTCCTAAGAGTTCTGCTATTGTAGGTGTGTGTTGATGTACTCTGAAAGGCAAAGTGGGGCACTCCAAGCAATGTTCCCCTGGCTGCATTCTCCCTTTATGAGAGATGACAAACAATAACCCAGGATCAGTTTTCATATGTTGTCTTTCCCTGTTCCTAGCTCCATCTGTCTTTTAATCAACTGGCTGATACTGATGAGTACCTTGGCAAGACAGAGCAGAAGGGTTTTGAAGTCTCAGCAGAAACTTTTATGTCTTTGTTCAGTGAATTGACAGTCTTCTTATCAAGTCTGGATTTGAAGGAACTTAGTTTTTTTTGTTTGTTTGTTTGTTTTATTCCTAGCAGAAAGAAATAATGAAAAAAAGGCTTTTGGTTCAATGCCTGTGTGGTGAATAAACCTGTGGAGTGTTACATTGAAAAACTTCAGAGTCATATCTCTCATAATTATACTAATATGATGCCTCATTTCAATCCTAAGACCACATAAGCCTCTGTAAATGGAATAACATGCAGTACCAGATAAATTTTCTCATTAGAAGTACAGGAATGCACATACATGTGTCAGTTTACAGAATGCAACCAGTTAATTTTCCTGGATGTGTCTTTTTTGCTGCAAAGCTTTAAAAATCTGTGTCCCTCCTTTCAAAGATTCCCATTAGTTTTGTGTTGTATATTGGTAGTCTTTAACTAGTTTATGCTTCATTGCAAATTAAAAAGACCCAGTGAGGTAAGAGAAATATTGCAAAAATGAAGCTATCATCATTTAAATAACGTGTTTAAATTTTGTCTTATAATCCTTTGTGTTTCTGCAGACAGTAAAAATAACAGTAATACATTCTCCTACAATCCCCCCAAATTGCTCTGCTCTGTAGTGCAGACTAAGACTTATTTCAGAAGGGTCTATGACCATATAGTTCTGAGGCTGTTAGAATATTTCACACCACCAGCTTTGGAGAAGTAAAACCCTTGCATTAGCAGATCTTGTGTTAATAGTTCAGTAAATGGGAAGTTGTGTTTAGCTCAGGAACTGATGGATACGAGGTACAGTTCTGTGCTGCCCTGTCTTCTAAAATTTCTCATCGCTATCTGCAAATTGTTCTTGGTGTTTCATTTCAGTTGAGAGCATAGGAGCTCAAAGCTAAAATTGCTAAGAAATTCTGTTTGACATTTTAAACTAGGCTTCAATGTTTCCTTAATTCTGGTTGTGCAATACAGAACAAATAAAATGCTAGAAATACCCTCTTCCTCACCAAAACCAAAAACCTACCCACACAAACACAACTCCCCCCAAATCCCTCTCCCAATATATGAAATGTTTGATTCTGTGACAGTGGCAGCTGGAATCATTAGGACTCAAAATATTATATACATTCAGTCTTATACCTCTTCATCTACTTCTAGAGGGGGGCGGTCCCATGGTGTAGTGGAGAGCACTCCGGTCTCTGACTCCCAAGGTTGCGAGTTCGAGTCTCTCAGTACGGACCGTCCCCAGCAGTTCAATGCCTCCCTGCCGTCCGATCCTGTCAGATCTCAGATGCCAAGCAGGGTCAGCTCCGGTTAGTACTGGGTGCTGTAGAATAGTCCTAAGGACTTCAGCGTCACTGTCCAAGCTTGCTCGGCCATGGCAAAATGAGCCTTAGGACTGAAACGGTGGGGCCAGTTCTGCGCACGCTGTGCCTCACCTAAAAAATCCACGGTGCAGGCTCGAAGGGCACGTGTGGGGTGAGCCCTTCCCAAATCTTCGTTCACGAAGATTGGCCATTATATATTATATATTATTATATATACTTCTAGAGGGAGTATTGGAGCTTGCTAAAGGTGTTATGACTTACCCATGAATTATAAAGTGAAGCAGAAAATATGAGTGAAATGGCACCTGCCACAGAGTGAAATGTGTTCTAAAATTATGCCTTTTTGTTACTAATAGGAACCTTTCATATTCCCAAACAAGAATGCTTTGTATGACCCTGGAGACATGAATGCCATTATTCCATTTCTTTACAGCAAACAGAGGGATGTGCTTTGTATTTAAGGCGAACTTGTAATGTCCTGATAAGATAATTGCTATAGCCGGAGAAGTCCAAAGTGATTATCTGTGTAATTATCTGAAAGACAGTACTTGAAACCTAGTCAGTAACCAGCCCTTTGAATTTATTAATCCATTAAGTTTTTAAAAGAACTATTATCTCTTCTTATCTCAACATTTGTGCTGAGGTTGTGTTCAGAGACTGGGAACCCCTCCTGAAGCTGCATGTGTGCTGAAGGGAGGGGGAAGAGAGGAGGAGGGAGTTGCTGTTATGTATATAATGAAATGCTGAAAATGGAACAAATCATAAATGCTATAAAATGAAACAAAATTCAGTTATTGTAGTCTTAGGGAGGGATGCTAAGAGATGATGATATTTTTGCTTTCCTTTGGAAAGTATGTGTGTGTCAAAGTTTAGTACATTTGGACAACTTCAGAACTAATATAGCCCAGTGGGAGCTGGTGCTTGCAGCCCTCTGGTATGAGGTAGTTTCCTGCCATGAGAATTCTGCCCTTAACAAACATAAAATGTGATGGTTAGATATTAATCAATCCAAATGACTGAAAGGCAGGGATAGGAGCTTCTTGGCGAGCACAGGTTTTATCAGAAACCTGATTTAAATACTCCAGGAGGAATTTAGAAGTAGGTGACACACTGGATTTAGAGCATTTGGCTGTTACCTCAGGAAGCTTAAGTTAAAGCCCTGAACTAGGTCACAAGTGAAAATGAGATTTATGGTGATGTACAGTGAAAAACTGGCACAGTGCATTACCTTGTTGCCAAGCACCTCAGTCTGCATTGTCTATATCCCTTGTGCCCCACATTTTAAGATATTGTAGCATGTTTGATTAATTATAGAAGTCTTATCAAATGCACATATATGACAGTACCTAAATATAAAAATACACATTTGAAGTATATAAAAATACGTAAAAATTCATAAGTAACTTTATTCTTCACTCATGTTAATCTTGTGATTAGATCAAAACCTGTAGACAATCTTTCTTTAAGGTAGAAACTGCATGGATTGAAACCAGTTCAAAGGTAAGGGAAGTAGACAGAGTAAGAGACCCTCTTGCTTAACTGCAGCTTCTGAGTCTGCTGAAAACCAGAGAAGTGTCCCTTAGATGGAAAAGCAAACAAATACCTCCTGAGGACTACAAGGGCATTTTCAGGGGGTGCAGAGATGCAGTTAGGAAAAAACCCCCTCAGCTTCAATTAAAATTGCCCAGAGGTATCAAAAACCACAAGAAAAAGGTTCTTCAGGTACATAAAAAAGCAGAAACAAATCAAACCCATTTTCCAGCCATTAACAGGAGAGATGCATTAGCCCCTAACATGTGGAAAGGCAGAGGTTCTCAACACTTGGGTCACTTGTGTCTTTACTGGCACTGCTGGGAACAGAAGTCCAGGCTGATGCAAACACAGACCTGCCATCTGCAAAGGCAGGGCTGATGTGTGAGCTGTGACAGAGCTGAGCCCTGCAAAGCAGAGTGTGGGCAAGGGCCACCCCTGGGGGTTACAGAGAGTGCCATCTCTGCGAGACTGCGCTCCGTAAGCTTTGAGAAGCTGTGGAGATGGAGGGGCATTCCAGAGGGCTGGGAGAAAGCTGCTGGTAACTCAGGCTGCAAGAAGGGCTTAAAGGATCCAGGAAATGAAATGATAGGCACAGCAGTACTACTGCTGTCTCTGGGGAAGTTATGGAATGAACCAAGTCAGATGAAGGACATGAGTCGGAAAAACCAGCACAGATTCACCAAGGACAAACTGTGCTTGGCAAACCTGACTGCCTTCTGTGACAACTAATCTGCTTGGTGGATCTGAGGTGAGTGGTGGACATTGTCTACCTGAATTTCCCCTCGGTTTTTGGTATGGTTCCCATGCCCCTCTGGGACAGAAATGGATGCCTTGTGGTCTGGACAAGTGACCTGTGCAGTGGGTGGGGAACTGGCTGAGCAGCTGTGTGCAAACAGCTCCTTTTCAGACTCATACCCGGGGATCAATATTGGGCCCAGTGTGAGTTCTTAACAAGTGACCTGGAAGATGGGATCAAGTGTGCCCTGACAGAGCTCAGAGATGAACAAAATAAAGCTGGAACATACACTTAACCAGGTTACTTTTGGAAGTGGAGGTCTGTGTTGTGGAAAATAAAGCCTACCAAAAAAGCTCTAGTTATTACAGAAGCTTGAACTATAAATTTCTTTTGTATGTTTGTTTTGAACACTAGGAATAACATAAGGATAATGTGTTACTTTGGGTGATCTTAAAGTAACATAATATCTGAAGGTACAGAACTTTTCTAAATAAAATAATAACTTTATTAATGAGATAGGAAAAAAGAAAGTTATAGGACCATTTCAGTCTGGTGGAATGTGATTTTTTTTTAATATCTTAATTATCTTGGCAACATTTGGCCATAAAAATAGCTCTTGGCTGAAGTGAGCATTGTAAAATGTTAGAGCACTGGGGTGTCTCCTTGCTTCCTGACAGATTCTTTTCTAATTCCTGTATGCTTTTAATAGTAGCTGTCTGGATGGATACACGAGGAAACTTTGGGACTACTGTTATTATTCATCTGAATCAAGACTGAATTGTCAGAATTTTGATTATTTCAAACCTTACTCTTTTCCTGAGAAAATGAGTAACCACAGTATGAAACTGAGTGCAAGAAGTTCAGCCAGTGAACTGGGTAGACGGTCTGCCTCGTACTCAAAACAGCATTAATTTTCATACAGTTTATGACCTTTTGAATTTTATACCTAAAGTAGTATTTGCAGCCATACTTAAGTAAAAAGGTGATAGAGGGAAATGTATGACGTCTTGTGTTTGTATCAAATGCCAACTTGATTTTCTATCAATTTTCAATTTTAGCCATTGTGGCAGGCCTATTTATAGGCAGAATTTTGGATGCCATCTGGGAACCAGCCTGGGCATTTCTAAGAGTACGTGCCTGTCCCATAGGATTTTGTCCAACCATGGTATTAAAGTAGTAAATATCAAATGTCAGTAGTACTCCAGGTAAGAAGTGAAGACACATTTCTTTGCCTTCATTTCTTTTCACTAAGTTTTTTCCAGGTCAGTGGAGGATATTGTGCTATTTGTGGTATCTTTTAAAAGGCACTGATTTCCAAATTGAGATAGAGGACCTTGGCCACCTGGAAAATATTGGCAAGATTTGAACTGTTAATTGGTGTAGCAATTCTGGAGAAAATACAGAGTTCCCTGTGAACTCTGTGGATTGACTCAACTCCACTCAATTTTATAGAAACTTTCCATTAATATTACATATAAATCCATCTGTGTAAAACTAGGCAGCAAAAAACTTTTAGTTGTTGATAACTTCTAAATGTTTGGAGGTGATCCAGTCCTTAGGAGCTTGAGTTTCTTAAAATGTAACAAAACAACAGGAGCTTGGGTTTCTTAAAATGTAAGAAAACAGCCCTCCTCCTTCTGCCCCCAAAATAAAGATTTCCACTTAGGAAGTATTTTCTGGGTTCAGGTTAAACCTCAGGAAAACATGTCAACCATTTTTCAGTAAAATATGTGTACTTAAAAGAATGCCACCTTGTTTTGAATTGCTTGAATGACTTGCACTATAATACACAACATTAATGCAACTGCCATGATGGGATCACATGTGCACTTGGAGTTTAATATTTACAAGCACTGGCTTCATGTTAGTGCTTTGAAAGATGAATGAATAATGAATATAAATAATATTCAGAAACTGTTGACATGGTTAAGTAATAGAAGAATGGCTGTTAAGGAAAATGTAAGAGTTTCATTGAATGACTTTATCACAAATATATGCAAATGGAATTTCTTCTTTTCCCATGGAGGTCACTGATTTTTTTAAGCAGGGTTTCTCACTGTGCAGTGTGGCCAGAAGCACCTATGTTTTTAAGTGAATGCTTATATCAGAGAAACAAAAATAGATTTTCCTCCTGAAAAAGGGATTATAAATGAAACTTTGCATGCAGCAAGTTCCAGCTCATGAGAGCTGCATTGATCCCGTACAACACTGCCTGAAAAAAGTCCCACTGACAGAATTGGATTTGAATTTCTACACTTGATCAGACATAATTAACCTCAGTAAGATGAACTGGAGTAATACCATTTAGTCCTGTGGAGGAAGTCAACAGTCTCAGGGAATTACAGGTTATACACAAATCAGCATAAAGGCAGTTGTTCTGCAGCTTGCATCCAAAGAAGTGGCTACATTATGGATATTGTATAATTTTCTGGTTGCTGTGCTGGTCAGACCACAGCTGGAGTAGTGGGTACCATTCTGAGATGCAGATGGATTGGAAAAGTTCTGCAGGAGGGATTTCTAGAAAATGACACCTGAGGAATGCTGGATTAAATTACTTTATTAAGAGAAGAAAAGCCTAAAGATAGATGTTTGTAAAACAGGCAGAAAGAGGAAGAAAATTACCTCCCTTCCAGGTCTGTGTTCAGGAAATAACCTGTTAAAGTTAAAAAACGGTAAGTTAGACATTCAGAAAAACTTTCTAAGAGTAAGGATAAGTCAGTACTAAAATAGTCTGCCTAAGAAAATTGTAGAATTCTTTCATTGGAATTACTAAAATCAGGTTAGACAAATAACTGAGAAGAAAGATTTCAATATGGTTGTGATAGGTGTTAGGACATGTTGTAACTGAATGGCAATTGAAGAAGTTTTAGGTAAAATAAAAAAGTCAAGCATCACCTTGTGAGGAGGTAAAAGAAAATCTTTAAATACTCTCATACAGAATTTCACAGTGAGTTTAATTTGTAATAATAATTTACAATAATAATAAATATTGGGATTAGCTTTAATATCATTACTCTCCTTTTGTCTTCTGTGCCTGGTTCATCTACCAAGTCTTCATAAGGCTGTGCCCAGCTGCTTTGTAGATTCCCTCACAGTCACACGTTCAGGTATCCTGTTCCACACAACCTGTCCTGGTCTGTGTTCTGGGAATTTACAGAATATTGTGCAGCCTAAGGAAGGGAACAGATTTCTTTTATACAAGTGAAAATACATTGCATAAGTAAGATGCCATGTAAGTTTGGACTTTGAAAGGAACATCTGCTATGCATCATCCTTTCAGTTGTTATTGGGACTATCACAAAAATGTGCTATAAAATAACAACCTTTGTCAGAAACAGTGAATGAAGCAACAAAACAGATTTCAGAGCAAACCTTAAATTAATATTTTGAACCAATAAAATTTTATATCCCAGATAACTTAGGGTTTGGTTTTTGTGCCTTTTTTCTTCCTTTTTTTTTTATTATTAAAAAGTAGATTTGTGTCACACAAGTGTTAAGTTTCTTGAAATACAGGGTATATTCTTATGGGGAAAAAGCGTTTTTACATTCTAGTCTTCATTTTACTTTTGTGGGATTTTTGGATTGTTTTGGAGCAAGGTTTTGTTTATAATAATTTAGAAGGATGGGCTCATTACCTGAATTAATCAGTAGGGACACTTTAGAAAGGAAACTGTTACTTGGTCAGTGAATAGTGAGACCTATTTAAGAACCTGCCTGTGATTAGTTGGCATGTGAGAAGTTGTCGTGAATGTTCTTAATGTGTTTCTAAATATAATTCTTCTATTAATGCAAAGCAGTTTGTGACAAGTAGAGAAGTGTGATTGGCATATGCAAATATTTTCTTAACGTATTAAATATTTATTCATCTTGATTAGTCATTGAAGAAAATTTAGAACTACAGTATGTTCAGTATATTCTCTTTTTGTACATGTTGTGAAAAAAAATTAATCAACAGCAAGTTCTGCAATAAATGTAGATATACAGAAAAATCAAATGCAAATTCTTTGGATTTTTGTCAGGTGCTTGTCAATACTTTATGCCTGCAAAATAAAAGTCTGGCTTTGTGGGTTTTTCATGTTGTTTTTCAGATCTTCCTTTGGAAAAAATACTAGAAAGCCTTCTTAGTCTAGCACTTAATATAATGGTGTGAGAAATGGTCTCTCCATCACTGCTGCCTCTCTTCTGATATCAGTGCTCACTGATGTGGGTTTGTGCTGTCAGGTGGGCTGAATCTTTTTGCCTTCCTGCCTAATGTATTCAGGTGATCTCATCTCAGACAGGAGCAGGCTCTTTCCCTGCTGGAAGTGTTAGGCACAAGAGCTCAAGCTGCAAAGGTTGCCAGTACTTCTATTTAACAAGAAATGGAGCTTATAACTTTGAAGCACAGTTATTGATTTTTATTTCTTTTTAATAAAACACATTTTCATAAAAGATGAAAAGGAGATGGAGCAAAATATTTCAACAATGGGGAGAATAGCTCTTGACTGACAAATACTGATACTGAGATGAATCCATATAGCAAAATATGCTCTGTATCTTATATTCAGATATATCTGAAGTGGGAATTGCAAAGTAATCCAGCTTTTCATAACATTCTCAATAGAAATGTGACACTAAATAATATAAAGATAAGTGAGGGTCTTCATAACCCTTTCTTTTATTTAATAGTGAATATTTGTAATATTATGAATGTTCCTTATGCTTTCTTTCTCTTAACATACCTGTATTATAAATCAGACCTCTGTCCATCTGTTTTGTGGATCTTCATGTTCTACTGATGACAGAAAATACCCAAAGACTTCGTTGGTTTGAATTAGTGCCCCTCTCTGAAAGATCTGATGATACTATTTTTTACAGGAAGACACAGGAGATGACAAGACTGAGTTTTTCACAGATCTATAAATATTGCAGTCAAGAAGAGCCATTTTAATAATCTGCTCTGACGTCTTTATGTATTGCAGAGCACAGACTTCATGTGACTACTCCTTCATTTTGGACCAGTAATTTCTGACTGAACTAGAACATGTCTTTCTCTTTTCTTGAAATGCATCAGTCTTGATTTAGAGCCTTGGGTTTTGGTTGCCCAGTGCTGGCTTTAGCCCTTTCATTTTCGGTGTATCTGTCTTCTGTATGAAACACCTTATAGTCTCATGGCTGTTACTGCCTGATTGTCCTGGGATTGTCCTGAGCTGCTCCTGGTGCTCCTGGATGCCTTTGACTCTGCTGTGCAGCATCCTGACTCCTTTCTGTTAGTAGATCTCTTTTGCAGTGTACAGAGACAGGAAATGTTCTCTTGGCTTGCTCCCTCTAATTCTTTATAGGTTTTGATTATAACACTTACAACTAAAAAAAATATTGTTGTGTTTATGAAAGCTGGTGTGCAATTTAAAAGACAGTGTACAACATCAGCTACTCCCTGTGCATTCTGTTTAGAGAGCTGGAGTCTTGGTGGGATAAACTTGTGGTGCCACACAAATTGTTCTGTCCTCCTCCCATCACTGAGGCTCTCTGAGCCGTGAGCAGGGAGTGGGGTGCAGCATCCAGACATCCTTCTGGCTCTTCCACTTCTGTGGCTAAGAGGGTGTACTCATGTTGACTCACCTGGGTTTTGGTTATTTGACAGAATCACTGCTACTCTCAGAGGAAAACTCTGCCCACAAACACCTGGCTTTATATGATAGGGAATATTGACCTTGATTTGGAAATAGGTTACAGGAAAGTAGTACTGCTGATCTTTATGTTATTTATGGGATTTGGTATTTGATAACATTTGGAAAGAAAAATAATACAGAGAAGTTCTTGATATGACTCAAGAAACTGAAAATAATTCCCATCTGTCTTGCTCTATGTTTATTTTAAATAGAACAGCCCCTTATCTTACAGTGTTCCACAACCATTATTGCAAAGTTGTGCTCTTAGTTATTTACTTTTTCCAGCAAAGTGCAATAGCTGCTTCAAAGGCTATCTACTCTTCCAAAAGAAACTATTTATCAAAAAATTATCAGCTTAGGAGACAAGGGAAATTGTTTGTACTTTACTGGTGCCAGAGGGCTGATCTAATGAAAACAACTCTTGTAAGTCACCTCCATTGCATTATACAGCTACTAAGAAGGCAATGGTCATGACTGCAAATGAATACTAGTGATGTTTCACACTTCTTCCAGGAAAATAAATGTTCTGTCTCTTGCTAAATAAGTCTTTACTTCTGTGTATAAATCATATGTTAGCATTACAATTTTTTTTTGGAAACTTATATGTTACTGCCTTTTATTAAAACCCCCACAAAACTTCAGTCTAGCATAGACTCAAACAGAGGATCTGCTCCTGTAATCAGCTTTGCTGAGGTTCTGTGAGAGGCTGAACACCAACAGAAGCTTCATTTCACAATCAGTGACATGCAACTTAGACATGTAAGTTATAGGTTGGTGTTCAGTTCAGCATTGTCCAAACAATGTAATTTCTATGTAAAGGAGCCGGAAGTAACTCTGGAAAAAACCTATTTCTCATGTATAGAAGCGACATGTAGGTGAAGTTGAAATTTCTCAATAAAAATAAATATTGTAAACTTAAACTGTGTGTGTGTCTTTTGCTTTCTTCAAGCAAAAGTGTTCTTGGCCAGACCCTCATTGACACAAGAGCACCAGGCAGGAGTGTGAGTAACAGGAGTTGGCACAGACCTTCTCTCATAAATTATTCTTTCTTGCTCTCTTGTTTTTATTTCATTTCCACATGTTTATAATTTTGTTTGGATCTCTGGTAATAGGCATGCAATTAGTGTTTGGTATGAGTTCCAGTGTAAATAATTTGCAGTAGATGTGGTAATGAGTATTTTCACAAGTGGTGTATATGACTTCAAAGACAGTAGGGTAACAGATCCTGAATTCCTGCTCAGCCAGACTCCTGTTGGGAAATGGATGGGAAAACGGAGCTGGGACTTGGTCAGCTTATTCAGCCTTGCCTCTGACTTAGACCTAGTCTATTGATTTATTTAAAAAAGTGAAATAAAACAGAAAAAAAATCCCCTGCTTTTTTCTTCTTCAGTGATACTTAATGATTGTCTTTCGACACTATAGTGAAAAAATGAGCATTTCTGAGTAACTATTTATGTTTGTTATTATTGTTGTAACATTTTAAGGAGTAGGATGGTTAGTTTTACCAGAGGAGTAAGGTCCCCAGAGATGTGTGGTAAGGCCTGAACTATAGAAGATAATCAGAAAGGATGCAGAAAAGGAGGTGGATTAGGGAAGTTACAGATAATAAGCTCATTCAGAAAGCTTTTATGTTAACAGATTATTGAATTTCATCTGCTGTTTTATCACTGCATAGATTAATGCAAAGTAATATATATGAATGGATGAAAAATGTTCTCTTTCTACATTAAATGAATTTCTGTATATGAATATTGAGCTATCTATTATCACTCAGAAAAAAAAGGTTATGGCAGCTATTTCTGTTTAAAATGTCAGAATAGTGTTGTTGAAAGAGCAAATAAAATCTTAAAGGGAATAGAAAATAAAATGGAAATAATATTGCTACTGTGCAGATTCATGGCTCACTTGCATCTTGAATACAATATGCTGGTCTCTGTGTTGCATCTCAGATGGCTGTGGGAGAAGAGAAAATATAAAATAAAGGCAGTGAGCAAGGATTTCTGAGGCTGGGAAAGGCTCAGTGGGGGAAAGGAGGGAAACAACACATCTTATTACATTTGGAGTGGGATAAAGCATGTGAACAGGAGTTGTTCAACCCCTCATCCAATATCAGACCTAAGGATGTCAGATGAAACCAAGAGGGAGGCCCAGAACAAGAACAGTTGAGAGGTCTCATATACATGTGGAAATCATTCCTTCAGGCTGTTCTAGATGCTGCAATTTTATATGAGGTGACTCCTGGGACAACCCAAAGGCTCAGGCTCTGGCTGAGGATGCCCCTGAGCTGCAGGTCGGGGCAGGGAATGTGATGCTGGGTAGAGTATCTACAGGGATTTCAGTTCTTTCCTGGGTATGCACTGTGAAGAGACAGGTGCTGACTGGGAATAAGAGAGGAATGGGCTGACAGAGATGCCTATTTAGATTTATGCCTTAATATTTCTTGATCTAGAACACTTTTCCCAAGGCTGCTGTTGTCTACTTTCAGAAGTAAGTTGTAAAGCAGTGGGAAAGTAAACAAGCAAATCAAATCAAAATGATCTTAAATAAAACCCCTTCACATTGACTTGGATCCATTTTGTTTAAAGGATGATTTAAATTATTTGCTACTGAATTAGAATAAATAGAAGTCTTGTGATTGCCTAGGGAGGGAAGCAAATCAATGATACAGAATAATCAGAATTCAAGTTTTTATGAATACAGTGTGACAAGAAATATGAAGAGTGACTTGACTGTTTTCCCTGCACCCAATTTTCTTTCCATCCAGACAAATTCTGTTGGCATGTTGACGATGTGTGTTCTGTTGTGTTGTCTCTGGTTTATTACAGCACTGTTTTTCCTCTTGTAGGTTAACAGAACCTTCTGGATATTTAACAGATGGACCTATAAATTATAAATATAAAACTAAATGCACATGGTTAATTGAAGGATAGTAAGTATTTATTTTCACAGCTTAAATTTTCTTATAGTTTGGTACTGCGTGTTCTAGAGATTCAAGGAACTCCTTAAGTAGAAACTGCATCTGGATGCAACATAAACAGTTTTGGTCTTTAGGTAGTTTGGTATTTTTCTTGTTTAGTTGTTATAAAGAATTAGGGGGGGAAAAATGGCAGGATTTTCAGGATTGCTCGGGGTTGGCTGAATGCCATTCCCATTCAAGTTGCTGGCAAAAGCCAGGCTGACACTGGAATTTGGCCAGTGCTGCAGGCTCTCAAAACCCAATGATAAATTTGTGGCACATTTGAGTACCTTCACATAAGTTCCAAATGTGGTTACAGAATCCCATTTTTTAACTCGTTATCTTACTAATCTTATTTAACTCAGATCAGTGATAAATCATGAATGGCCTCAAGTACAGAATGCTGATTCAGTTACATGTTGCTCAAAAGTTAGTGCTTCTACAAAGTATTTTCTTTTGCATTCCAGCATTCCTCATGTACTTAATTTTAAAACAATTTTGTGCCCACAGTTTAGATGCCTCCTGGCTTTTTGCTAATTTTTCAGTTTGTGCAGCACAGAAACACACAGAGATGCCCAAAGGAATAATGAGACACATGCATTAGTGGGGCTAACTGTTAAAAGCACAAAGTGATTGCATTTCAGTGGGACTTTTCCACCCCTGGATATGGGTCAGGATTTTGCTGACTCTACTTCTGAGTTCTTCAAATGTTCTGGAAGAAAATCAACCCATTCTGTTGTTCCGTGTTGTCATGATCTCAATTAACTTAGATGTCACTGCAGTTCAGTAATGATGTGTCTGATCTCATTCTGGTCTGCTCACATGCAGATAGTAATTTAAGCACAACAGCCATGAAGTTATGGGTAGTTTGCAAAGTTATTTTAGTAGAAGCTCCAATATCCAGGTGAGCAGGCTACAGCTGAGTGTATTTGTGCCATAGCTACACTTCTCACCCGAGCTGGCTCAGGAATGTGTGCACTGCACTGCACTGCTCAAGTGGAAACAGCCCTCAGGAGCACAGGCAAACTGTGCTGTGAAACTGCTCTTCACTCCATCCCTCCTGTTCCCAGGAGCTGGGAGTGGGCAGCTGGAGGGCACAACGTGCTGCACAGCGTGGGCAAGAGGAAAGCACCAGGAACACAGTGCGGGATGGCAGCACACAGGGAAGTCACATATGGTTAAAATACTCCGTCTTCAGAACAAAGAGTTCTCTCCAAAGGATCTGTCACAAACCCCCACGTTTTCCAAACTGACAATTTACACTCAAGCCTGTCGGGAGAGGGGAGAGATAAAGGAAAATAATCATTATGTTTCATGGAATGTATATTGGTCGCTTTGCAATATATGAAAATTCCCCTTTGAGAAGGTTTCCAGATCCATTTGAACCTTAGCCAAAAACTGGAGTAATATGACTCCCAGGTGCTGGGAGAGGGCAGTCACTTGCACTAATATTGCTTGATATTTTAGATTTTTGTTTTAAGAATTTTATTTTCAATAACTAATATAATACTGGAACAAGAATGTGTGGGTGATTTTATCTTGAAAGATCCTTTAAAATTCATAATCCTGATGTTGTAAAGTAAAGCCAGTATGTTAAAATGAGATATTTTAATTGTTCTAAATTTGTGGTTCTAAATATTGATAAAATCTGGTGAATTTAAGTCCCTTATTAACTTTAGGGATTATTAGACTTGGATTGGATATGTTATTTTTAAAATTTCTAAGATAAGTGAAATATTTGCTTGCCCTCACTATTGTTATCTAACACCTTGAAATCTTTAGTTATGCCTCAAAATGTTTTATTAGAGATATGCTGGCATGATCAATTTTACTGTAAGTTCCTTATCTTCTGAGCTCAATACTTCTGTAAATGATGTTTTACACCAATGTTCCTTTTTTTTTCCAGCCCCAATGCGATACTAAGATTAAGATTTAATCACTTTGCCACAGAATGTAGCTGGGATCATATGTATGTATATGATGGAGATTCAATATATGCACCTTTAATAGCTGTGTTTAGGTGAGTGTATTTATTAATCTTTCAGTCCAAGTAGTCATGTATGAGCAGTTTCAGTTACTGGGGCAAAGAATAACATTAGAGGCTCTAATATATTAACTGGCTTGCTTGGTTTTGTTAATATTATGGGAAATTGTATGTGAAGTTGCATTAGAATGAAAGCCAAAACCTTACATCTTTGGTTAGGTGATCAGAGCTTAAATCCATTATGTGGCTTGTCCTTACTCCTGACATTACATGGACTGTTAATTTTTGTACACAGACATTTTTCTTGGTAACCCCTACCTTACCTTGCAGAGGCATGGGCAAATTTTATACACATTTTATGATTTTTTTTTTTAAAGGAGTTTTCAAATTATATTTCTGCATTGTCTTGTTTATATAGTTAACCACCAGAACAGCTAACTCCCACCTTCCTTTTTTCCTCCCCTCCTTTCCCAAGGATTCCTTAAAATAATTTTCCCTGTTTTCTTTTCCAGTGGTCTGATAGTCCCTGAAGTGCGTGGAAATGAAACTGTTCCTGAAGTAGTCACTACATCAGGCTATGCATTGCTTCACTTTTTTAGTGATGCTGCTTATAACCTAACGGGATTTAACATTTTTTATTCGTAAGTATTTTTTTAATATGTCATTACTTTGGGTTTTTCAATAGCGTAATGGTTATACTTAGTGGTATTTTTCCAAAAGCAGGGAGCCAGGGTTGTAATAAATGATTAAGGTACAAGTCAGGGGAAAAAAATGCCAAAGATGAGTATATTGTTTAGAGTGGAGCCACATGGCCATTCCAAGAGTATGTTATTCCTATGCCATATGGAACTAAAATGTATCCCTTGCAGTGTTTATCCAACACATGTAGTTGTCATATGGAATGGAAAGGAGATTATATCTGCTGTCGTGTCAGCTCCCTTCTCCTGAACTAGGATCATCTGTTGCTTGATTTTTCTTGCTGAATATACTTCTATGGCTTTTGAAACCTACACTGAAATTCTACTTCGTTTTCATGCCAGGCACAAAGATTTTACTCCATTTCTTCTCTACTTCTTGGGTACTTTCCTGTCCTGTTTTCCATCTCAATCTGAATTCTGCCTTCGTAGTTTCTTATCTCCGTTGTCTCTCTTTCAGTTTCTCTGATTGCAAACTCTAATCTGATATAACTGTGCTTTTGTCCAGTCTCATTTTCTGTGTCAGCAGCTCTAAAGATGCATTCAGTGGATCTGAGCCTGTTCTTTCTTTATGCATCAACTGTTGGTCTCAGCTTCTGTCTTGCCTGGGACATGCTTGTGACACATAATGCAACATCTCTTCACACTGGAGGCTTGAACTAAGAGGGGATTGCTTGGTCCTGTTGGACCTATTTCTTCATGTGAGAGTTTTTTCATGACTGAAGATATACCTGTTCCTTTGTCTCAATTCTTTCAGATTCTGAAATACCAGTTACTGGGATGTGGTGGCCAGCACTGCATTTCTTATGTGGAAGTAAATGTAACATTTTTGTCAGGTTCTATATTAATTTAAAATTCCTATTTGTGCTTCTGACCATGGCTTTGCTCTTGGCAGAGGTACGTGTTAAATTGTCCATGGAAAGATTGTTCCTGTAATTTGTGGTGCCCTGCCTACCTTTGACCAGATAATAAATGGCTATTCGGGGGTTGGGAAACCTCACTGAACAGATTGCATTGGAAATGGCAGTCCAGAAGATTGAGTATTTTTAATTTTTGTCAGTTGACATCAGTACAATGCAATCACCTGGCAGACTTCTCTACTGTAATTAGATACATTTTTCAGTTATCCCTGAAGCTTTTATTGCACTTTTTTTATTTGTCTTGGGAGCAAATGGCAATATGACATGGCATTCTTAAGGAATGAGTGTATGTGCTCTGCATTCTTTCATTACTTGATAATGTGGTGCATGCTGCATATCATTGCCTAATTGTTTTGGAAGACTTAAAATAAAGGAAAAAAGCTGCCAGTTTTTAATTCCGTAACATATGTAACCCATGAAATTTTATGTACTCTGATCTTGTGTTTCTTCTATTGCAATGGATACTTTTAAAATCTATTTTTTAATGAGTCAACAGTAACACTTTTTATGATAAAGAAGTACCTATATTTACTTTTTATGCATACATTAACTTTGTTTCTGTCACTGATCTATTGCACTCTGCTTCTGTTTCCCTCTTTCTTGGTTTTCCACTTCACCTGGATGGACTGCTTGTATTCCTTTATTTTGGGGAAGACAGAAGCACAAAATCTGTGACTAAATTGCCATGCCAGTTGCAAACAACAGTAGTTACTCCAGAACAGTCTGAGTAAATTTTATGTTCCTTGAAGTCAGGCAACTTGCTACCAGTTCTGCTGATCCAGTTTTCATCATTCCATTTGAATGATTAATGAATCTCTTGGAATGGGAATTGGTCTATTTTCAAGGTGGTATCTCTCTTGCTGGAAAAACTGAACTGTTTCCCTTCCTGCAGAAGTGGAGGGAGAGGCTCCTCACAGCTGCAACGCACAGCAATTAATGCCATCAATGGTTTTATGCCGTGTGTGTAACCAGGCAAAACCCCCAGGGTGTCTGCAGTTCAGATGTGGAGATTTCTATTTTGGTGATGGAACAGAATCACTCCTTTGAGATGGGAGTGTCTAGAAAACAAAAACTTGTCTTCTGACTGCCCTGCCACAACTACATTTTGTCAAGGGCCAGCTTCAATTCTTTGCTAACTTTAAACAACTCCATTCAGAAAGGGCAAGGAAGGCTGTGAACAGTATCCATCTTTCACATCTACAGGGTGTGGTCTGGGTTATCATCTTGGGTTAGTAGTAAGAGTTTATTCTGAGTTCCAACCCAACCCTTTGCTGTGAGTCATCAAAAAAGGCTTGGAATCCTTTTTGGACTTCAGCAGACACTGCCTGGGACTGTGTTCATGGAAACTCTTGGACCACATGCTTTAATGTCCTCCATCTCCATTTCCAAGGAGTTGCCTGCATTTTTGGCAGGCTTAATTTTTTGAATACTTTGCTTAATTTTGCAGGCCAGTTGCCTGTGATCTCAGTGTTTGGTAGGGCGTATCACAACACTGACTCCCTGAACAGTCAGAGACTTCTTTCAGCCAAAGCTTTGCTGCTTTTGCTCCTCAGCCTGTGGAGTTAAAGAGGAAGTTTTACGGTAGCTCTGTTATTAAGGATTCAAAGCATGAAGTGCTACCTGTAAATCGTTTGGGATGTTAGCCTTGTATTTTTCCTCACTTGGTTCTCCCTGTTTTATGCCCCTCAGAGGTTAGACACACTGTTCATGGCATGGACCAAAGCCACACCCTTTAACTTATGCCTGTGGTGGAGAATTTAAGCTCAGTCACTTCCAGTGTGGTTGATCCTAGAGATAAGAAGCATTTGAAGGGATTGATCAGAGTGCTGGTACCAAAGCACAGGAAAATATGGATGTGATCTGCCCAGGCAGGGCCTGTCCTTCTGCTCAATGTCAATACTTGTTACAGGGCAAGGTATTTGTGACCCTGGCTGCATCACAGCCTTTGTGTGTAAGCCTTGCTAAACACCTTTTGAACTCATTGACCTGTAAAATCATCATTAGACTGTTTTATAAGTAAGTAGAAATTTTCCATGGTAAAAGATACTTTATCCAACGCCTAGTGTTGGAGTACTGCCAGATAAAACCACTGTCATCAGCTCTTGGCTCATTACTTTTATTTTATGTCTTTTTTTTTTTTCCAGAATTAATTCTTGTCCTAATAACTGCTCAGATCATGGGAAGTGTACAACCAGTGTGTCTGTCCCAAGCCGGGTGTACTGTGAGTGTGACAAGTATTGGAAAGGAGAAGCCTGTGATATTCCATATTGTAAAGCCAACTGTGGCAGTCCAGACCATGGGTACTGTGATTTGACAGGAGAGAAGCTGTGTGTGTGCAATGATAGCTGGCAAGGTAAGGTTTTGTTATGTGGAATCAAGTTCATCTAGTAAAAAACCTGCTTTTAATGTATCCTATGTAGCATGACCATTAGCATCTCCTGAAAGAATAAACATAGATGAAATACTAATTTCTGAAATATTTTTCATGTGGATATAGATATAGGCAATTTAATGCCATAAAAGGCTCACAGCTTTGATGTTTTCTGTCTGAAGGTACTGCAGAAATATATGACCTGAACTTTCTTGTGTTGGGCATTCTTCTATTTGGATCATTAATCTGAAAAAATAATGACTGTAATTACTGGAGAGTTGTGAGCACTTCTGAAGACTAAATTCCTCCATAGCCCAATTTCCTATTCTATTTTTTGGTGTCTAGATTGATTTGATTTTCTTCCCCCCTCTTTTAATGTCACAACATCTCATCATATTTTCAGTGCTTCCTGAATTGAGACTCCACTGCCTGGTTTTTGGTTGGGTGTTATTGGTTTGGGCCTCTCAGTGAAAAAGGAAGGTGAACTGCTTTGTTACAACAGTACAAGGGTTGTGTGTGGACACTTACTGTGAGCTGATGGATGTACTCTAAGCTTGTACTGCAGTTCTACTGCCAGTACCATAAATAATTGTTTCTCATTACAGATGCATTATTTAAGACCCTAAATGTTTAATTCACTGACTATAATTATGCTAGATGTTTGTGAATATTTCGTTTTATCCTTTACTACTTCTATTGCAAGTCTCAGTTGGATTATTTTTCTGTGCACTGCAATTGCCATTCTACTCTTAACAGAAACATTAAAATACCTCCAGATTACTTAGCTGGTCTGCCCTCTTCCCATGGCTTCCTGCCTCTGCTTCTATTCTATTGCTGTTTCTTTTTACATGTCAAAGGAAATGACTTTTTTACTCCTATTCGTTGGCACACGAATTACTCCAAAGACATGATGAGATTTAATACATTTATCTTCTTAATAATTAATGAGTTGTTCATTAAAAGGCAGTCAGTGTACCCACAGAAAGGAAGTGGTTTAGGAATATGGTCATTGACTGGAAACAGTGTAGACTTGTTATGAGTCCCTTAGAACCTTCTAGGACTGTAGTGCCCAAAAAGATCCAGAAAAAATCTCTGTAAGGAAGCTGTGAGTGGGATTTGCAGCCGGACTATCACCCTTTTATTTGTGCATGGATTCCTTGCAGTTTCAGATCCCTGTGTACAAAATGGGGAAGTGTCACAAATCTTTGGAAATTATTTTTAGGCTATGCCTTCAGTTACAGTGCTGTAAACTTCATTAGAGGTTTTGAGCACAAAGTAAAATTGCAAGTCTAATTTCCACTGTTATTACCTTTCTTTCACCTGGTATTTTTGCACATAGTAGCTTCTCCCTCTTTCCTGCAGTGTATGGGGTTATTCACTGTGCCTTGGATTTTAACTGAACCTCTAGATATATATTTTTTTTTTAATTATTCTGTCACAGATGAGCTGGCTTGGATATTTCCTTACTAAATACAAAACAATACCAAACTTTCCTTAAGCAGTCTGGGATACTACTTGCTCCTCCATTCCATGTCTTCATTTATTTGCACATATATTCTCTATAACTTCTACATTGAGAGCATCTTCTGTGTAGGTTATTTCCAATGGTGGAATCATAAATGTCTCTTCTTATTTTGCTGGCCTTGCTGTCTGACAAGGTTTTCTTTGCTTAGTAATTCAAACCCAGTGACTGAAGGGTCTTGAGCTCTATGATTTTGAAGAGAGTTTTGGTTTGGTTTTCCCCCCCCCCTCCCTCCTTTTCTTTTTTTTTTTTTTTGAGTATATTTAGTGCCTGTATTATAAAAACATACATCTTAGAACTGTGTTGATTGGGATGCATAATAATTAAAATCTGTGGTTCAGAACATCTACCCTGAAAATTCCTATATTACAACATGGGTTTCTTTTTCTTTTACAATGGTGACATCTTGTGGATATTGTGGAAGGAGCAGCTCTGAAGAACATTTCCCATTTAAGACAAGTATTCTGAGAAAAGAGAACACTGGATTTTTTGGGATAGAATAATTCTTTGACTAACAAGTAGGGTGCTCTCACTATTAGATACGTTTTGTGGAATGTAATACAAGGATCTTGTAGATACTTGCAGCTGGCTGGTGATCATACCAATGTAGAATAAAGCCATGACAATGATAACTTTTAGATTTGGAATGCGAACAATTTTTATAAGATTTATTTTTAACAGATATTGCATTTAGCAGAAATCTACTTGTTAAATGTAGTGGAGTTTTTTTAGATAATGTGAAATGTTTCTGAGAAGGTAGGTCTCATATAGGAAGAAAATTTAGTATTTACATGAAATGCAGTTAATTTAAACCATTCAGGCAACATAAGGGAGGTTGAAGTTTTTGCTTAAGAGCGATTCTTTTATGAATATGACATCATATTACACTGTCTTATTATTGGCTAATCTGTCTTGATATTATATATTATATAACAGAATATGTTGATGCTTGCTGTTACAGGCTGTGGATCTTATTTGGGGAAGATAAAAATATGCCTTAAAACTATGGACTTGATCTCTTTTTCTTTGCTAGGCACAGGGAAAAGAGGAATGGGGACTTGGCTGAGGCAAAAGTGGTGTCTGTTGCACTAACTGACCTGTTTAAGAAGTTTATAGAAAGATGCTTTTGCTGAATGTGTGTGCATAGCCTGCAAATTCTTTTCAATACCAGAAGCAGAGTGTCTGGGATTGTCTCAGGCTGTAAAGGAGCAAAAATGTTTCAAACAGCTGAAACTTCTGTAGCAGGTGTAAAATTCAGGATGGCTGAAAGGATTCTAAACAATTCCTTAGTTTTAAGGTTAAGTGGGCTATATTTGAACAGGCTCTACTAACATCACTAATATCACTAACTACTGGGTGTAAATAGGGAAAAAAAGAGAGTTCAAAGCTCTCTTGAATTTTAGAGAAACTTTACTGATACTTTGATCACTGAAGATCAGTACTGCAAGCAAAAGAGGAATCTGCTAGGGAGGAGTTACAGGGTGTGTTTATATTAGACTTTCAGAGCATGAGCAGGGTGCCTTCAAAGCAAATCTGATCCCTCCTGTCCATTGTATTTTGGGTGGCATCCTGAGATTGCTTGAAAACAGAGAAACTGCCCTCTTTTTAGAAGAAGCTACACCAGAAGATGAGCTCTAGGGTTGCACACAAGCAGGCATTCAACCCTACTGCAAAGTTAAAACACCAATAAAAATTCTGGAATGTGTGTAGTTAGTTGGTTCTCCCTACAGATCTGCTCCGGGGTGATAGAGATGTAGTGGAAGACCAGATTCTGAAATTAAACTAATTAACTTTGAAATAAGTCCATTAGCAATTCAGGCAGCTTGAATTTTGTAACATCTCTCTAGGGAAAAATGAGCCTTTATGTAAGGGGAAGAGTGAACAATGAAAGTATAAAAGGGGCTGTGACTACTGCAGTGTAAAATCAGTATTTTGAATTGCTTGCTGTTATGACGTCTATTCTAACAACATGTGAGTATGGACTGGAGTTGGACCAAGGGTTGGACTTGATGATCTCGAAGGTCTTTTCCAACCCAATCAATTCTATGATTCTATGGCAATGTGTGTCTATGCACAACTTCGGTTATCCTGAAAGGACTAATTACAGTTGAATTTGTTCCCATAGCTGCAGTGAAAGGCTTTGAGGTCATATTCCCTTGTTTGGTTTTACTCCTCAGTGCTGGGATTTAGCAAAGCTTGGCTTCTGCAGTGCTGGCTTATCTGGCTTATTGGAACCAGTGCAGAAGGTGTGAGGTGGGAGCTCAGGCAGCAGCAGCTGAAATGCAGCCCTGGAAAGAGCTTGTGCCAAATGCTTAGAGGTCTGAAATCTGAGATTTTGGCCTGTTGTGCCTGCATGTTCTTGAACAGAGAGCACAAAAGTGTCTGTTTTCAGAGAAGAGGACCCGTGATGTAACATTTGCTTCGGACAGGGGTGTTTTTGGAAGGAAAAACAAAGTAGAAAGAGGTGTCTTATAAATGAGGTGTCTTATGCCCCAGGATAATGCCCTCTTTGTCACAATTTTACTTTCAGGTTGTCTGTTAGTGAAATATCAATTCAGTCAAGAGAAACTGCCCTTTTACAGTCTGGGAGATGTCCTCTTGTGTAGATATCTCTATGCTACAGATGCACATGAAAGCACAAACCCAAGGAGTCCTTTCCTCCCCCAATTTTAGGTTAAAATCTAGTTTCTGCACTCCATATTTGCAGAATTTTTTAATGTTTGTCGTAGAAAGGAGAGTTGCCTAAGGAAATATTTCATGTATATGGAATTGGTAGGAAGGAGTTGCCTTGTAAGTAAGAATTATTTCATATATACTGGAAACATTCTTTAGTTTAATCTTCACATGGAATTCAACAATTTGTAAAAAATCCTTGGAGGACGTTGTGCAATTTATATACAAATTGTAACTATCATAATTAGAAATTTATTGTCTGGAAATTATGTGTGAGAAAATCAAGTATTCTAATTTCAAGAGAATGAATGTCACAGGTAAACGAAGAGCCAAATGCAACTTTAAAAACCTTTATGGTGTCATTTGACAATTAGTGAATGCAAGTTTAGCAGAATTTGTCTAATTTGTTTCAATAAATGACTGCATTAAAGTGCTTGATAATCCTCTGTATGTCTGATTAGGCCGAGATTTAGGAAGGGATTCCCCTGCTATTTGTGAGTTCTAATGAAAAATGTAAATATTTATTTAAAATGCATGTACTAAATGTAGTGAGATAGAACATGCAAACACTTGATTAAACTAGAGATTCCATGCAATACTCTGTCCTGAATACAAGGAGATAGATAGTGCTGATCTCCCTGACAAGGAAAGGTACAAAATTCTGTTCATTATCTGTAGCACCTTCATTTAAGACTAGGAGGGAAGTGATTCGTGCAGGTCAAAACTTGTTAGGCTGATTTCAGAAGTGTGTAAAGTTCTAGACTATAACTTGGGAAAGGAAATAATTAAAGATAGGTTGTGATTGAATAGTGAAACCATTGAATTGTGAATTTACCAATGTAGTTCATGCTAAAATAGTCTGTAAGAAAAGTGACAGGAAATTGCAATATATTTTATCTGCACCTCAGCATTTGCTGACAGGAAATCATTGAAACTGAAGAAGGCAGCGAGTATGTAAGGAAACAGTAAAAGGAACTCAGCTTCTTAACTGTGAAATGTGAGAGGGTGTGCTGAACAAGTAACTTAGGATGGAAAGAGATCAGTACTCCTTAAGCTCTGATCTTGGGACTGATACTGCTACATATTTTTTATGATCTACTTAGAAAACTGCTAATAAAATCTGGTACTAGAAAGGTGAATGTTACTTTAAGTCTGAAGGACCCAATCATATATTGCAAAAAAGGCTTTGAGTAAGTAATGTGTAGGATGGAATTACTTCGGTATAAAGTGTAAATTAATACATTTAAAGACTAAGAGTATAAAAAGATTGTATTATAATCTTGCATTGAAGTGTGGGAGGTGACATGGGAGAAAACTTGCCTAACTCAATTAGAACCTGAGCTAGTTAATATTATTAATTTTGTATACTCTACATACTATAGGCTGTAAAGTGCCAAGTGCACTAATAGGTGATCAGTCAGAAACCTGAGTTAAAGATATGAAAACATTAGTAATTTGCTTCATGGTTTATTTACTACAGGTTTATAAATAAATACAATTAGCAACAGACTCAGGGAGAACAATTGGGATGGTCAGGACTATGAAAGGCTCTAACAGGGCATGATTTGTTTAAACCAGTAAAATGAAAAATGGGAGGGAGGAGTGTTGCTGTTTATAAACTTTTGTGGGGTGAATAGACAGACCAACTCTTCAAGTTCAGTGGTATCAACATTGATAGAAGAGAAATTGGGATCAACTGGCCATCAGTACATCATTTGAAAACTGGAAGGAGGCTTTTGACTTAGAGCTGTGAAGTTTTCTAGAAGTTGTTAGCCGAGATAGGTCTTGATATCCTGCTGGCATTTACATGGAGTCTCAAAATGTCTGGTCCAATGGGTATTGTGAGCTACTGTTAATCTGAAAATTCCTGTTTCTTTTAGAGAGAAAGAAGCAACGCACAGTTTTGTTTAAGATGCCAAATCTCATGCAAAGTCTACCAAAGAATATACTTGTCATGAAAGACTAGAAAGCTTTCCATGCAATGTGCTTCTAGTAAACACTGCTGGGACATCAGGCCTTATTCTTCTGTGCCAGCCTTGCTGGTCTTGTGTGAGATAGCAGAAATAATTGCATCCTGTGTGGATGTGGTGGAGCTGTGCAGTGGCACTGAAGAGATACAGGGATGCACCTCCAATTAGAAATGCCTGTGAGTCATTCCAGAACAACATTTTCCTCTCATCTACGTGAAAATACAAAGCTGATATAACTTTTTCTTAAAGAGGGTGATTTACCTGTTGGGGAATTTACCCGCTCCATTTCCAGCAGTGAAGTCTGTGGTGCTGGGAGTGTGGCTGTCAGAGCCTCATGAATAGTCAGACTGGGAATATTCCTTAACATGCTGCTTGGCAAAGGCTTCTTACAAAATTTTTATTGAAAGCATATTATTATATATTCTCTTATCTCAAAAAAATATTTTTTCATAATCTCAAATTCATCATTATATGAAGATTTTATTTGGTACCTGAAAAAACTGATATTGGGGTTTTATTTGCGGTGGCAGAAAAATTATGTTGAAGCAATAATTCTCAACTTAAATGTTCTACCATCAAACAAATACAGAATAAACAGCAAATACTTCATTTAATTGATTTGATTAGATTGTATGAAAGAGAACTGTGAAATTTATATTCAACACATCACTGTTTTTGGGTTTTTAGTGTGATCCTAAAGGAAAAGATTAGGTTTGAAGACAGGAGATGATGTTTAGTGATTAGGTGGAATTGATCTTATGACTTAAACTCCTGGAATGGATTTATACTTTGACTTTTCATGAAACTCCTCAATAAATAGAAATTAGATTCTTTCTCATCTGTTGTGTGGATAAATCACTTCTTTAAACCTGTAGGATTTTTTTCTACCTTAGAGAATAACGTAATAGACTTCCAGTTCAGGTTTATAAAGTTGTTGCTTTTTTTTAAAGCCTTTTTTTTCCCCCACAGTGGTTTGACTGACACATTAGGAAGATAAGAAAGAAATGCAATTTTAAATAAATGTAGAAAAATCATATTTGCATAGAACATAACAAAACATATTTTTCATTATCTTTGTTCAGCAGCTGTAGTGCTCTCTGTTGCACAAAAGACACGTATTTAGTGAAAGGGATGTTTCTGAAGAGAAAATGTATTTATGCTGAGATAATGGTATATGTATGCAAGGAGGAAAATCTATAAATGATATTTATAAGTCCTACAATTACCTTGCTTTTATAAGACTTACATTTACCTTGCTTTTATAAAGCAAAGCTACACAAAAGCATTTGCTTTTTAAATGCTATTTTGTTAAAAGCCAGATTATTGTATTGTTTTGCCTTTTTGCATCTATATGTTCCATTTTTGTACCGATTGATACATAATGAGGCACATCCTTGCCCAAGGCAGGGGCTTGGAGCTAAAAGATCTCTGAGGTCCCTTCCAACCCAAGCCTTTCTGTGATTCTGTGGTACATGGTGTTTCTCCTTTCCATCTCACCTTTCCTGTCATTCAGTGTTGACCAGCAACAAAGCCCTGGAGGTGGAAGGGAGTGATCTCTGACCTTCTTTCCGTCGCTGGTCTGGTTAACAGAATTGTTAATATTTTTGGTTTGTTAGCTTAGTATAAGAGGTTCTGCTTTTCTTCATTTTATTGCGGTCAGTGCCATCTCACTGTACCTGGATGTGCCGCAGGGATTTTTGCAGCTCCATCTCCAGGAGTGAACATTCCCATCGCTTGGCATGGGGGAGTTGCTGTGCTCTGTTCCCTGGTGGCCACCAGGGGTCACTGTTGGCCGCGACATCGCAGCGCAGGAAGGGTCACGATAGCGACAGCCGCAAACGCGGCTCCGCTTCTGACTAGAGGCACTGTCATTTTCAATCCCTTCCCTGATCAAAGAATACTTAATCAATTGTTTATTTCAAAGCTCTTTTTCGATTCAAATTGTTTCCTCCAGTGATTTACCAAATCACAATTTTGCTGAGGTTACAACTCTATTACAGTATCAATTATTAATGCTTAAGAAATAATATACTGAATTGTTCATACTCTCATTAGACCTCATTCAAATACCATTAATCTTTTCTGAGTAGAAGGTATAATGAACTGTGGGAATTGAGTGTCTCCATCTTTTAGTGAAAGGAAGGCAATTTGGATACAGGTGGACATCATTCTTCTGCAGGGTTCTAGGGAAAGCTGACAGCTGGTTAGGTGCACTTTGGCTGCCTGGCTTTTGTGTGTAAGGAGTAACTGCGACAAGTTGCCCCCAAAATTACAATAAACATTGGAAAATCTAGTCTCCCTGGCCTCCTGCCCACAAGATAATATGTTTTAAAATTATGAACTTTATGTACATTATTTATTTAGCTTGCTTAGTAAACTTAAGCAGATCTCTTCTAAATGCGTGTCTGGTCTCTCCTTGACACAGTGTAAATCTTTGCATCCAAAGCACCCTTTGCCAGGGGAGCATCCTTGCCAAGGAGATCTGATACTTTCTGCATGAAGAACTGTCTCCTCTTGTTTGTTTTGAGCATTGCTTCTCCAAGATGCATCTGATGAATCTTGGCTCTTTGTATTCAGGGTGACTGTGGACTCTTCATATCTACCCTCTCTGAGTCACTTATTTTAGAGACATTTATTGTTCACTTCCAAATTTTCTTTCTTACTTTTTCCACGTGAAAAAAATCAATAGTTCAAAAGAAATTTGATGGTTTCTGTAGCTGGAACATCCATATTACTCTTCTGTAAACAGTGTACAGCTCTAATCTGTCATCTTTTTCATAAGGACACACAGTTTTCTAAGGGTACACAAACCACAGATTTATGCAGTGGGGTAACAGCATTCTCCTCTCTGACATGACTTGTTATTTTCACCATTGCTGAGTGGTGATGTAATATTTTCATGAGCTATCCTAAGATGATCCTGAAATGTAGCTTACTTAGTGTTCAGTTTGACTATGTTGAATTTTGTGTATTATTTTATTCTTTGGTCAAATAGTCAGATAAGAACTTGTTCTGTGATTCTTCAGAGGCTGATCTGACTCTCTGTGCCCTCCAGTAATTGCCTTTAGCAGGAAGCTTTCCTCACTCTGCATCTTCTTTTGGGATCATCAATGTTGTACAGCACCTGTAGGCCATCCCCAATGGCAAAACTTTAAATTCCATGGTTGATAATGCTTAGAGTGGAACACTCTGGTGCCCTAAAAATTCAGTGTTCCTTCTCTGGAAATAAAGCCAGTCAATAATGATGCACAGGCACCAACAAGAGACAAATAGTGCCTGTCTGCCTT